>JAAGAY010144766.1:0-75729 GCA_011801015.1 Ardeotis arabs | reverse complement strand
CGCCGCCCCGCCCCCGGGCCTCTCCCGGGGCGGCCGACCGGTCGCCCGGCCGGGTCACCTTGGCGGGCAGGAGTCGTTTGGCGGTCCCAGGTGTTGCCTCCGGGCGGCTCTGGCCCTGCGGAAGGCATTAGCGGTCTGTTGCGTTACAGGCTTTGTGACTTCGGGTTTTCAAAACGCGCTGCTGTTGAGGCTGACGCTGAGCAAGTCAACCACGCTGACAGGTATAATGGTATTCATAACTCGGAGCTAATCCTTCGAGATGCATAAAGCAGTCCGCACTGCTCAGAATTACACTTTCAGGCTGTTGCGGTACTGTACCCACAGTAGTGTGAATATTGGAAACCTTCAGGGGACTCTCCTGTGAGTGTTAGAAACATTTTAAAGTGTAATTTTTAATAATTAAGTTATCCAGGTAAACGGTTAGTTTTCATGGACTCTGCGTAACTTTTTGGAGAGACACTTTTTCTCTTGCTGTGTCACCACAAATAAGGGGAAATTGCAACAGAATCTTGCAAATACAGGTGCATCAAATGCAGCTGAAGAGTTTTTTTTTATACAGAGAAGGACAGACAGACTGACTAGAAATTCAAGGTGTTCAGTGTTGCATCCTGTGATCTGCCGTCTTCATCAGACAGATCCCTACTCTTGCTCTTGTCATTGACAGTCTACAGAGTTTTCTTTCAGATTACTGGTACAGGACTTGCTCAGTTATTAATTCTTGTAGCATCTTCCTCTGGCCCCCAAGAGTCTTTCTTACAGCTACAGTTTTTCTGATTTCCATGAATACTGTGGATTATCAACCTCGTGATTTCCTTTCCCATTGTCTTTGTGTTTTGCTTCACCTCTCCCTTGCAGTTCTCTTGAAACCCCTTTAATCCTACTTTTACAGGGTTCTGCCCAGTAACACATGATTTTTAATTTCAATAGATTTTTTTCTTCTTTTCTTTGGCCTCTGTAGAAATAGACCCTAAGAAGTACGGCCAAAGAGACAGGCTCAGAGAGCACACCAGAGAAAGGGTCAGGGTTTTGTCTACCATTAACAGTCACTCCTTGCTAACCAGAGACATAGTTGACAGTATGCAGCCAACAGAAGTCTTTTCCTAGCTTCTCTGGTACACCCTGGTGCTGGAAGAGGCTGATATGCTCAAGCAAGATGAAGAGTTAGAGAGTCATGCTTAAGAAAACAAGAGAATTGCCCTTTAGTGAAGGGCAAATGGCAGGAAAAGAAAAAAAAAAGAAAACAAAACATGAGCAAGGCATGGAGAAAGATGGAAACGCTGTTGCTTGGGTCACATGAAAGTAGCCTAAAAATAAGAAATCATAAATGTAAGGGGAAATCCAGCATTGGCACAGGGCTGGCCATGATGGGCTAATAGGTTTTTACAGTCTCTTATTTCAGTTCTTGTATAACTCTGGGGAAATCAGAAGTCTCACAAAGCTCCTTTTCTTGCAGGAAATATCATGAGTAGGTGGTTGCCACTTCCAAGAGCTTCTCTGGATTCTTTTTAACTTAAGGCTCCACAGCTGTTTAAGGAACACAGGATTTCCACATTTACCTATAGAGACATCTAACATTTGTTCTCAGGGACTGCTGTGGCAGTTCTATAAAACTATCCTGAGCAAAATAATAAAAACATTTTTGAAACATCCAGTGAACATTATTTTGATGAATCTCTCGCAGTTCCAACCAACACACATCAGTATACTGAAGGAGAATCAAAAGGTGGTATTGCAAAAGGCAAATGAAGAACAAAGGGAGAGAGGGTTGAGTGATTTAAGAAAAAGGCTAGGTGATAAGAGATCTTGATTCTGGTTTTTGGCATAGCTACTGCCTCCTGTGCAGCCTTCAGCAAACTTTTTAATAGCTCAGTTTTTCCTCTGAAGTGGAGGACGCAAAGTTAAAATGTATTTAAAATCATTAGAGCATTTTGAGAATGCCATGAAGTGCAGACACACTGAAAACTCTCTGTTCTTTAGTGAGCTAATTGCCTAGGTAGTGAAAGCACAGCAAGCGTTCTCTCTTTCTCTCTGCTTTAGCCAAAGCGCTATTTGAACAATGGTGAGGCATGGTTTCAGCGAGTGTGTTGACAGCGTTGCTGACCGTGGTTTCACAGACATTCCAGGCAGCGGGATATCGGCATCGCCGTCTACAGCCATGGCACTCCTTTCGGCACCATGGTCCGTACAGCCAGAGTCCCCCTTCCTGTAAATGGCACAGTGCCAACACCAAGCCATGCTGGGGGATTTTCTGGCATCCTCCTGGATGGGTGGGTGGGCTGGACAGACTTGGCAAAGGCTTGTGAGCTTGCTGCCAACATTTAACAAAGGAATCCTTTACACACATTCTTGCCTGATACAGCACCTTTTCAGCCTGCTCTGTAGCACTTGAGGGAAAAAAATGTCACATTTAATATGTAAATAAAAGTATTGATCTAGTTAAAAGGTCATTGCGTTCATCCAAGGCAGATCACGTTGCTTTCGGATAACTTTGTTTTTACAAGTTCATAAGCTTTTCAGGCACAGCCTGCCATTTAATTGTGTGGCTGCATACCAAGACTGGGAAAATGGGAAACTGGGTCAACGATCAGCACTCAAGACACCACCACAGTATCAAGCTAATCAGATGATGGAATCCATCAGGGAGGACTTCATATCCAGCTAAAATACAACTAAATAGTGAAAACAAGGAAGAAACAGCACAGAGGAGACGAAATCCAAGTACGCTATTCATAAACACTACAACTGAATGATCAAAGATCTGTATTTTTATAGAATAGTTACACCAGCTTTGACAGAATTAAAAATTCCCCATGATAGTGGTGATAAACTAAAGCTAACTGGTGGCTTAGGCATAAAAGGGAGTGGAAAGACAATCTTATCACTGATCAAACTCAACAAAACAATCTTCATCTCTCAACTTTAATCTCAGCTATTTGTAAAGCCTTTAACAAAATTGTGAACTTCTTGTGGGTTAATTAAGCACATTTAAGTTTTATTTTCAAGGTTAAAGTGTGTGATTCTATTGTGACTGAATAAGAACATCGATTTAAAACCAGATTTTTAAAGCTGCATTTACATAGTTTAAACACACTTAAAAGTATTTTAATGTTTATACATAAAATTTTGTAGACCTGAATGGTGCTTATTATGAATGGTGCTTAAATGGAGTTAAGAGTGCAAAAGGAATTAGAATCCTAACAGGAAAGTTACATCTGTGCAAGTACCTGAAAAGAGCTGAGAGGTTCTTTAAGAAAATGCTCCGGTATTTCCACATGACCTACCAAAGGGAAGGAGGACTGGTATGCTGCCAAATTCCAAGAGAGCTGAGCAGTGATTAGAGTTCAACTCTGGCATCAGAAGGGAGGGGTTTTTTCCCCTTGAATTTCTCAATGCAAAAAATGCCGAAGCTTTTTCTCAACTTTTCAGTTGAGAGGGGGAAAAAAAAAACAACCTCCCCCACCCAAAAAAAGCTAATAAAGAACTTGCTTTAGGAAAACATCTGGTAGTTTTAAGTGTCTTCGTTCAGTAAATTTTAATTTTCATAGTGTGGGAGTGTGGCATGCACACTTTGATTCTGTACCCATGAGCAGCATGGGAAGCAGGCAAATAATTTCACTGAGTCAGAGTTAGGAATTAATACAATATACAACAGGAATCGAGCTCTGACAGAGACTTTCAGCAGAAGGAAAACTGGACAGAACAGTGAGGAGCCATGCAGTCAGTCAGTCATCTCTAACTGGTAGAGGATGACTGCTGCTAAACAGCACAGCGATTCCTACTTCACCATGTCCAACCACAGCTGAAGTAGCACTGTGCAACCTCCCAGAGGAAGACCACTCACCATAAAGGCACCTCAGAACAATAACGAGAATTCCTCAGCTGCAAGTCAAAGCACTGTCGTATCAACTGAGGAAGTACTGAGTGAAGCAGGGAGGAGGACAGAAAAAAAAAAAAATTGAAGGGCAACCTATAAAAGCTTCTTCCCCTGAATACCCAGAAGTGAAGTTTCACATGCTGACAGCATAGTGCCAGCTTCTCAAATCTCGACGGTTTGGTCAGGGTACTTTAGGCACATACTGACACAGCACAGTGAGTGACTTGCCTTTTCGTCTGGTTAAAAAAGTGCAGCTCTAGTAACAGAAAGTGTTAGTGAATCCTATTCCTCTTGTGCAGTTACACTGTAACATTAGCCCATGCATACTTTCAGCACCTTCACCTGTATTCCAGCCCTTATGCTCTGGAAAATAAACAGAGCAGCCCTGGAAGGCCCTACAGACCCCGTATGCTTGTGTGAGATTTCTCCAACACGAGAGCCATGGGGCAGCCATCAGGTCTCACAGCTGGGACCAGAAGGCAGCGGTGGCTGGAAGTCACCACAGGACCTGTCCCAAGGAGCTGCACGGGGTTGGCTTCACCTCTTAAGGGGGCAGGTAAAAGCGTCACTCCTGGAATTTCACCATCACTATCAGGAAACAGCATTTCCCCTTCAAAAACAAACCAACCAAACGAAAAAATGCCCCAAAAAACCAAAACCAAGAAAGACAACACCGCTAATAAAATTAGACCCTTACTTTGCAGGCTTATGAACACAACTTTACATGCTGTTAACAATGAGCCATTCACAGAGCCAAGGTATTTTGTTTTGTTTTTGACTCCAGCGTAAGAGATTGACATCTCCTTCAGTATTGTGTACTGGTCTCGTTTGGGTTTTTTTCCCCTCCACCTTCATCACTGATGAAGTAGTCACTGACTCCTTTTGCCTCCAGAAACTTGTAAGGACATCTGCAAGTGCCAGAGAGGGGTTACCTTGCAGCCACATCTGGTCTGAAGGGCAGCAGACATTTTACATAGCAGGGAGATTAAATTAATTTCTATTAAAAAATAGAAGCAGAATCTCTTAAGAAAAGTGCCAGTAGACCTTTAATGGTGCTGGGAACCAGCCAAGACTGTGGGTTATATTTCTCTTGAAAGAATCCTGTATAATGAAGCACACTGAAAAATATGCAGAAAGACTGACAGCAGTGTTTATTTTATTCATGGCACTACATTTATTCAGAGAACAGAGAGGGGAAAAAAGCCCTAAACTGAGAAAAAAGGTAGTTGTCTTCTAATAAAAACAGAAAGACACACAGGCCAAAACCAGAAGATCAGAAAACGTGAGTTCCCTCTGACTGCCTAGGCACGGCTGTGCTGCCTCTGCGATATCCAGTATTTTTATAGCAAGAGTTGGAGCCTGTAGTGTACAGCAGGCCTTTGGAGAGAAAGAACTGATTTTTTTGAGGAGGTGGGAAGCTGAAGGAGAGGATGAAAAATTGTATAAACCATGTTTTATAAGCAAAGTTTTAAAGGTCCCTTAGCAGGCTTAAAACGAAAGATGAAGTACACTCACCACATTCCTTCTTTCCATGGGCGAAATGGGCCAGCGAAAACAACTGACCTCAACTGTTTTAATACTGTGTTTGTTGTTACGAAACCAAACCAATCAGTCCCCTGCACTTCTGGTGGGGAACTGCACGTGTTAAAAAGGTTTGTTTTTTCATTATCCTTCTGAATTTGCTTTATTTACAGCTATTGCTAACATCGGCTAACATGACAACAGTTCAAAGAATGAAACCCTTTTTTCCAACAGCACTTAATTCCTCCATACGACAGAACTCTATATTCAGCTAATCTGGCTTATTCCCTTGCAGAGTGTTTCTTTAGTTACATGGGTCTTCTGCATGCAAGGGAAAGTTTTGGCTTTTTTCTCTCTTTGTTTCTTTTTTTTTTAACAGGAAAAATAATTTCAAGTCTTCCTTCACTAGCTATAAACTCAAGGCAGGCATATGGCCCCAGCTCTACAAAGCCATACACAGCGGAACTAATAAATCCTGATTCCTTGCAGACTTAGCCTTCTCTTCCTACCTTCCCCACCTCACCCCTCCCACTGAGCCCAATGACCCAGCACCCTCCCGAGGGTCCCTTTTCACACACCGCAGGCTTAGCTCCTATTTATGTCCTCGAACTACTGCTTGAGCAAAAGGAAGCAAGTGCTATGCCAGGTTCCGTGTGTGCAGACCGACAGATTTTTGTTTGGCCTGTCTCGCCTATGAACTAGCCAAACTTACTTGGCAGTCCCTACCTAAAGGAGAGGAAATCTTTGGATTTAATGTCTCCAGCAAGCCACTAATTTTCATGCAACTGGTATTAAGTCAGCTATCTGTGGGATCTTTCTTGTTACTTGAAGCTGGCCAAAAGATTTAAGTTATTTTTGAGGAAGGGAGAATAGGACAGAGCACAAATGCAAAAGCAGAGGAAACTATGCTAAAAATACTTTAAATATGACAGCATTCTCTTAATAGTTGTGTTGTACTTCTGTTCAAAGGTGACTTGCAGAGAGTTTGACAGGCTTTTGTTACATTTGAAATACTTCAGATCTTGCCAATTTCTCAGCCCAGCAAAACAGGATTGCAAAGTTATCAGTCAAAACATCCTAATACACAGTTACACAGTTGCTAATTATAGTTGCCTACTGACAATCCACTAATTTTCTGGGGCATGTCTGCTTTTCCCAGGAAAATAAACCTGTGTATAACAATTATGGTTTATAACATATGCAAATTTCAGTATTAATTCAGTAACCCCAACCTCTCACATGTATCAATGGCTAATATACCAGTTGCTTGTTCCAAAACCGGTCCATTACAACAGGAAGTAACACTTATTACCAAAGGATATTGTCAGCTGACTGCTGTCAAGTATTTATGAGTTGGGTCACAGTGAGATTACAGCAGAGATGATAAGTGTCTCTATCACCCTCCTTATCACCTAAACTAGATAAATCCAGTTCTGGGTTTGGCTAGAAGTACCCAGAGCTCACCCAGAGCCTTTTGCCTTTGTTTTGGATTCCAGAGATTTTCTGTGCAGTGTCTGATCTTTAATAAAATGGAAGTTTGTCTACTTCTCCCTCTCTGCCTATGTGCACAGTAACTTAGTCTTTTAGACTATCTGAAAATTTTCTTCATCTTCACGTTCTAATAATCTCCAAAGCACAGTCAGTACACCAAGCCCTTCATGGATAATAATTTGATTCCTCTGGAAAAGAGAGGTTTTAATTTGATAGTACTCATTTAGTGATTTACTATCCATGTAAAACAGTTTTTATTAACCAACCAAGCAAACAACATTCATCTCCACCTTTATCCTACCATTTAAGACACGATCAGGATGGTCAGTTAAACTTGAGTGCGACATCCAAGTTTGCTCTGCAACCAAAGTGTGCGTTAAGTCTGTGTTGAGATACAGACTTTAATTACTGGGCCCCTGCCTAGGTGTGTACGACCCTCCCAGAACACGTGCCCACGTTGTGAATTCACTGTACCAGGCTCAGGGTTTTACCACCTATCCCCGACTGCCTTGCAGGATAGTCAAAAGGCTGGTGTCAGACCAAAAACTGGGCTGGGCTCTTTCACAGAGGTAAATGGACAACACAGGGCAATACAAAAACTGCAGCTGGGCACTTGGGCCAATGCACGCAAGTCACAGCAGTCTGTCCTCCAGTTCCTCAGACGGCAAGTCCAGTGAACAACACATAAGAGTCGATCTGGTCCAAGCCTCAGTAGCCATCTCCATCATAATCTTTTCAGTGGTCTTATTCCCTCTCTTCTGTCAATTAACTCAATTCTAATGCTGTCATTTCAGTCCCTCTCAAAAAGGAAAGTCCCTGTTTTATTGAATGCTGTCAATCCGGTAAGCTGAGTGCCAGAGATTTACAGTTGCATGCTTCCTTTTCTCAAAAACTTGAAATATATTCATGCCAGATTATTCCTAGCACCTTTTAGTTGCAACCACCTTTCTGGCATATTTTGAGGGGGTTTACGTGTTTTCAAGTATTTGGCAAGTCTGAGAAAAGGATGATATTTTTACATGCATCTTAAAGCTACCTTGAGTGTTACATACAAACAAGTACCAACAGTTTCGTTGGTGAATATTCATACTGAAAAATCAAACACTTTTCAAAGGCAGCTTGTGCACCCTAAATCAGCTTTCTTGTGCACAGATACAACTGTTTTCTTTTAGTGCCGGACATTGCTATTTCAGCTTTTGCTCTGAAAGAAAGGAACCAGAGTGGAAGGGCGGACAACTCAAAATTAGAAAAAAAGAAAACTTAACCAACATTAACAAAATTCTTAGAAGTAAATTAAACTGCAATTCGCTCTTTGAAAGATACGTAGCCTAAAAAAAAAAAAAAATTCTGCCAAACAAGAATTATTAAGGGTACATCACAAGCGATGCATATACCATCTTGCAATGTCACATTAAGCAGCATTACCTACAGGCATTGATCCCAAGTCTGCCACCTTCTGGATTTGGAACATTTCATCTCCAGAAACCTTCAGCAAAACATAATTATAATTAGTTGCCAGGGAGAGGGGAGTCAAGGATCTTTTTCTTCAGATAAAGTGTTACAACTAGCAATGTTGATTCTGCCACATGGAAAAGTCTGCAAACAAAGGCAATGGAGAAAATTAATTGCTTCCCTTGTGTACATTATCTTAACAGACCTCTTGCACGTAACTACGAGCATGGTTTCAATATAACCCCTCCAGTAATTCGAAGTCTGTGACTATGAAAACTGGAACACAAAACAAAGTAGTTACGTACCCATTTCAGAGGGCAACACTGCTACCTATCAACTTACACTGACAAGTTACATCTTTTGCATCAGTCATTTCTAAAAAACGTCAGCACCACACTCTTAGGTGCATTGCCATATTTGGCAAAATAAATGTCTAACGTACTAATACTACTCTTTTTTTTAAAAACAGAATTAGGTGCCCTATACCTAAAATTTACGGATACATGCATGATTTTGAAGCATTGTAACACATTTATCTACCACTTGTAAAGCACTTCATTTGAGAAAATTAACTTCCTTGAGCTTTTTTTAAGCATTTGAATTTCAAGAGGCATTGATGTACATGTGCAAGTCAGAGCTTGCTTCATTCTACTTGTCCAGAGAAAAGAAAGCATGCTAGATCAGATGCTTCCCTCACCTGCACTTCTGCAACTCCCATTACATGGAATGGCTGTTTCTAAACTAGTTACATTTGACTGCAGAAATCTCAGATGTCTGTGAAACCAGAGCCATGTAGCATCCCACAGCGTTAGTTCAGACTGCTGGCTTTCTTAATTATTTGTGCTCACATTGTCTTCTCCACACAATCTGAGTGAATCAGAGAAGTAGTAATTATTATGAAAGCTGAGGTAGAACAGGCTGGAAGTATTATGCCAATGCTTCCTTGAAAGGAAAAACAAATTTCAGTAGACGTGTGCTTTTAGAATTAAACTGCCTCTATCCTAAGAATACATTATTTATTTTTAATTAAAAAGACCAAATAACAGACAAATTCTGCTTTTGGTACTAAATATTCAATTTAGATATTTCATGCAGCTCTACATATAGATCCAGACAACCAGAGTCGGTTTAGATCATCAGTAACCTAATAATCTACAGCCTTTCCCTTGTACGTATTTGAACTACAAAGGCTCAGAAACTGATTATTTTATTCAAGCAAAGGTTCTTATCCTAGAAGTTCATTCCCTAACAAAATCCTGCCGTTACTGAAAAGCCAAAGGAGTTAACACCACCATCTGGAATAGTACAGGCAGTGAAAGATTCATCTTGTAAGAGTAGCTCAGAGCCTCCAGCAAGATGTTTTCCACACAAAACCTTATTATCCCTTTTTTTTTTTTAATTTAGAGACATTTTCCTTTCAAAAAAACCCCAAATGACAGCTGAACAACAGCAAAGTAAGAGTTACACGGGTGTTCTTCCATTTCAATCCACTGTTACAGTCTTTCTGAAGAAAGTCACTTTCAACTTCAGCATGTCTGAAGATGAAGTCTTCATTTCGTTTCCTCCCAAATTAACATAATAGATAATTCTCTTCATATATTAAAAATGTTCTAAATCCCATCTTAAAGGACTAAAATTAATTCTTTACATTAATGAACTCATTAAAACATAAAGCATGATGGCAATTCTAAAATGGTAATTGTTTCATGGCCTCACAAGGATTCACCTCTAGAGAAACTATGTACTTTAGAAATCAAAAGCTTAGTTGATTAGTATTTCAGAAGCAAGGTGACTCAAGAAACATTAATAACTAGAACTTTGATCTATGCAGGGAAATATATATGCATCCAGTGAAAGTAACAATGAAGTCAACAAGTAGAATCCTAATTGAATCAGTCTACTCTTTCTATGCATGCTAGGAAAAACCTGTTGCACCCACTGAAGGGAGAAAACGTAGCTTTGCTATTGGCAGAGAAGAGGCATTGGCGCCACTCAAGAAAATTACCCTTTGAACTTCTCATAACTTGAATTTTAATCCTGCAAATTTAGGAACAGTGCTCTGCTTGGATACAGTATTCCACAAAATATATTAGAAGGTACACATTTTAATCAGGGAAAATATACAACTGTTTCCCCATTCTTATGAAATATATTACTGTGTATCAAAACCAGTTCTGCTGACATAACTGTTTCTGTCTAAGTTATCCCGAGCACATCTCTCTGCAAACGAAGCTACACCAACTTACACAAGGCACGCGTGCTCTAAACTCCACAGAGGAGCTGCATTAGCAAAGGCTGGTACAAGAATTCCCAAGAAAGAAGTTGTCATTAAGGTACACAACTGAACAAGCCAACTTATTTTTCCTGTTAACAGAAATCACTAGCATTCTGCTCCCACAGAAACAGCTCTAGAAGGGTGATCTTAAAAACCAAAAAAAAGCACAGCATAAAGCAGTCTGGATTCGTGTTTATTGAAGCCAGTAATTAAAGACGTCCTCATTTCGCCAGCACTAGAAAGCAAGGTTCCACATGACTGCATACTGCACCTGGTTAAAGCCATACAAGTGGACTAAGGTTTTTTCATACATTTGCAGTCCTAATTGTAAGTTGGAAAAGAAACCAATAAACTTAGTATACAGGACAGTGAACTTTCATTTACAGCATGTATATTGTTAAGTTCATGATGTACAGAGCAGTCACTTTCAACGTAGTTAAATTAAATAAAATACGAAATTCTGTTCAGTTTAAACAGTTTTTTAAAATGCCAATAAAAAAAAGTGCAAACTTAAAATCAAGCAGCATACCACAGCATTTTTATGGAGGGCCAATCTTTAAACTTTTCTATTTGCTTCAAGTTGAACGCTTTTATCTTTCGTTTTCTTAGTTTAAACATGAACAGTAGATGCAGTCACTATAATGCATATAAATATAGTCATATAATAGTTTAAACAGTCTACCATACAAGTGTATCTGCAAATAAAACAAAGTTTCACTTGAAAATGTAAAGGCTGTTTGCAATTTGGCCTTTGGTTCCAATGCTTGAAGACACCAGAATAACAACTGTGCAGCTCACCAAAGTTGACAGACTTTGGCAACCACAGGATGCTACATTACTTACAACTTTCAATAAACTAGGAGCATTCACTTGCAATTAGAAACGGTAAATCTGTTTCTGTTTTGTCAGAAGCATCTTTCTGCAAAGCTGGTAGGTTATCATACATTATCAGTTTTGATCCATTTTAGTATATTTAACATTTTTGTAGAAGTGGAAAGTACTTCAATTTTAAGTTTTAGCCATATAGCTAGAGAAAGTGCTTATCAGGTTAGATGGCAAAAAAATGCAGTTTCAGACTGAGGTTTTCAAACTATATTCTGTTACAATCAGACACTTTTTAATTTTCCTGTCGAGTTGTTGATGTTTTAGTCTCCAATCTCAATTCTCAGTGTCAGAAGGACAGTGTGTAATTACTTCTTCTAGTGTGGTAACTTGCAACTGGCACCCATTACACCAGGAAGTACATCCACATTCCTCATCAGCCATCCACAGTCTTAGTCTAACTGTTACCTAGACAACTGTATAACTTCAGGTCATACCATTTATTTAAAAAAGTAAAAAACAAAGAAAAATATAATATTTTCAACAAAAAACTGGCACAAACAACATACTCGTGTTAATGTTTGTCAAAGAGGCAAGTAAATACTCTTAGCTTTCTAGATCATGTTTTGACAGACTTACAAGAACAGCCTCTTGATGTAACATAGGATTTGAAGTTAACATCCAGTACTGTGTTAGTGGTCAATCTAATTATATTTAAGTAACAATATATATTAGGGAAGTTATATCCAGACATCAGATTTAGTACAACAAGTTCATATCAATAAAAAGTAAACTCTGCATAATTCAAATTGTGGTTTTTCCCTTCAACGTTAAGAGCACAGAATATGCTTGGTATTTTTAATTTATGGTAGTGTGTACATGTAAAACAAGCATACCGTATATAAAATCAAAGTGCCATTTCAGTAACCATAGCAGTTTTGTTTGTTTTTACAGAATGATGGTTTTATGTGACCACAGACAGAGCTCTGTTAGAGCAATGGGGACAACCACGACCCACCTTTCCAAATGAAATGCTACATTAAAGAAAATACAAACCAAGTTATTAAGTATGTTCATCATGTACACATTCATACTTTTTAGGTTACCTTCAGAATTGGAGTTGGCTGCACCTGCAGCAGATGTGGTTGGAACTAGGGCCTTGAAAGTTTTTTTTAAAAACCTCCATAGGTGTAAGGCAGGAATCAATTTTAGCTCGGTAGCTAATACTTACTTACAAAAAGTAAGGAAAAAAATATATACCGAGAGTGTTCTGTAGCACATTTCATTATGGGAAAATGATACGTCACCCACCATTCTCCATAGGCTAGCCTCTTGGCATTAAAAAAAAAAGGCAGAAGCTATCAGAAAACAGGATTTAAAATTAAATACAAATCGCCAAACTACCGATTTTAAAATAAAACCAAACGGTGACTGTTTGTACTACAGTGCACAATAAGTTCAAGCACCTTCTAAAGACACATCACACACTGTGCCAGGCACTTGGATCTAAACAAGTTATAGTTTCTCCCTTTGTCAGCTACACCAGAAAGGGCATCCACACTCTTAGACTTTTTTAAAAACTAAAACAAGATTTATAATAAGAGTAAATTCCCATGATGCTTAGTGTTTGGCCTAGAATTCTCCCATGTAAAGTAGTCTTTTTAAAACAGTGATTATTTACCCTATGTGAAACACAGGGTTTAACAACATTGCTCCTCTCCAGTCAATCCAACATTCTAGTTTCGCACTGTCCCAAATCTGTTTCCCCTTTTAGGGCTCCATTCCCTACCTAGGCTTCTTTCACCCAATTAACGCTCTGTTACACCACCACCACCTTTTCCAAGTATATAATGCATTTGCAAACATACAAGTAGCCAATTCCAGTAACTCTGAAAGAGGGTTTCATTTCTCTTTCTTGCCTTGTGTGCAGTCAGTAGTAGTATTTTAGTAAGAATTCTCCGTTTTGCTTCTCTGTGTTCTTCACAATAGGAAACGCAGCTGCACCCGCTTACCTCCAAAACCAAAAGAATTGCCCTATATATAAACTCTAAGTGGTTATCTTATACAGAGGGATTTTTATATGCAAACTTCCTGAATGTGCACTTTTTACTGGGACAAGGCAATGATGTAGTAAGCTCATTTCCCCTGCCCCAAGAAAACTGATAGCATCTGCCATAGCAGAAAATTCCTGGTCTTATCAGATCACTATACATAGTTATTTGGTCATTTACATATGCATTTTTTATGTGCTATCAAGCTTCGTTCTCTGTTGGAGGAGAGTTTGTTGTTACCATAGAGTCTGGCTTGCGAGTCATCCTATCCAATTCCTCTTGAACATTTGTCAAAACTGTTTTTTGTCCTAAAAACAAAAAGGACAAGGTTAAAGCAATCTAATTTCAATGAAATGGTTTCACTGATCAGTACAAGTATTCATAAAATCCCTTTTATATGACAATATATTATTTAATTTCTTATTATTTCGCCATCTACCCAAGAACACAAGACCCGACACAATGCAAGGTAATGTCTCTGAAAGGACTGATAAATACTAAGGTTTGATTCACTTTAAGGAGATGAAATGCTGAATTATACAGCAGCCTAAAGCACTAAAATATCCATTATATATTTTACAGCATCTAACATTAAAAAAAACCCCACGTTTAGAATTTTCTATAAAAATCAACTGTACACAATTCTATTATTAGTACTGATAGCAAGGATTTTATTTAAAGCCAGATTTTAACCACAAGTTTTCCAATGTACATAGGACACCTGCTACAAAAATCACATTTGTTATACTTGCTGCGTTTTAATATTAAACAACTAACAGGAAGAACTCTTGTATCTGCAGACAATGTTTCCCTTAAAAAAGGGTACATGAATTGCATATTCATGTAGTATCTCAGAGCAGTCATTTCAAAGGACTTCTTCAATTGGAAACAGACACACTGAAGTATTTCATGGAAAGGCGTATCTTACATTTTTATATTAGATTCAAAACTTTTTAACAATTCTCCAACTGAATCATCAGTTTAATTCCCTTATTCTGAAAATCATAAACCCAGAGATAAATTAATAGCTAAAATTGGAACAATATATTCTAATGCTTAGAGCATACAAGCATTTAAGATTAAAAAGCTATATTTTTAGACAAAAAGTAGATTATATAACCATGTACAGCTTCCTTACATAGCCAAAGAATTTAACAAGCATCTGTTTTCCAGCTCAAATGTGTGTGAAATATTAGGTGGATTTTTTCCAGGGTACATGCTGAAAACATTAAGGCGGCAAGACTTGACTGTTTGAGATTTAAGTGTTTTTTTTTCTGACGTACAAAGACATAACCAAGTTAAAAGGTTAATCACTATAAAGGTTTTAGATTTAAGCACTAGTCATAAGCGACAGTACTCCATTGCATCTGTTCAAAGCATGTGTATTTAAACACAATTTAAAAGTTAGTACATTAATTGTAATATAACTTACAATACGAAACACTTTACATGTAGATTAATGGTACCTTGCAGTTAAAAAAAACAAAACAAACAAAAAAAAAACCCACACACCACCCCTAAACCAATAAAAACCACACAAAATTCTTTCTCAAACAAAAGTAGGTCTAAACAAAAACTGTGGCTTTTTTTTTTCTGTGCTACATGAACTGGATCCTTAATCCTCCAAAATAATACCAAGCAGGTGTCTCCTGCAACTACCTCATACTGGACAGGAAAACCATTGCCAAGCTGTTCAATGTTATGCAGGTTTACGTACTTCCCTAACCACCATCATAGGTGAGCACCTATCAAAACAGAAGAAACATAAGGAGCTGTTAAGAAAATAAAAACTTCCGCTCCGTTATAAATTAAATTGATACTTGCTTTCAGTTTCCCTACAAAAATATTGTCAAGGACTGTAATGGCCTTAGTCACCGTATGCTATACAATTTCATGTATTCTCCTTTCCAGATGAGAGTAAGAGTAGGGAACCCTAGTCCTTTATCTATTGCACAGGAACAGAAGGATGAAGGCAAATATTAGAATTTGGAAAAATCTTATTGTGGATATAAATGAAATAACTTTTTAAGTCTAGAAGCTCATGCAAAGAAAAAAAAAAAATCCACCACAGAAACCATGAATTGAAGTTGTTTGAGATATCATGGTCTACACAGGGAAGAAAGACAGCCCAGAAATATAAAGGCAAATAAGATGGGTGAGAAATTACACAGCATGAAAAATGGACACGACATTGCAGCATCTGCCCAGGTGACAGAGTTCTCTCAAGTAAGAGTTAACATAGCAGAAACCAATCAATCAATTAGGCTGACCAGTATGTTGAGATCCACAAAGTGTCCCTCATCCTGTGACAGCATCTCAACATTTCAACCGCATGATATTCATAGATGTGAGAGAAATAGATGGTCTCTTTAAAGTAAATATTTTTAGTGTCAACTTTCTGAAAACTCAGGGCTTTTAAATAGTTTAGATTAGATACTTAAAACACGTACAAAGATCATTTTAGCACATTTACTCGCACAGAGGATGCTGACGTAAATAAGAATTTCTCCAAGATATTCTCCTCAACTCTTCCATAAAAGAGCAAGCGATCTTTTCTGTTATCACCAGCACCAGCTACCTTACAAACTCAACAAGAGCTTTTCAGATACCAGTGTTAGGAGCCCTTAGCTTCTCAGGAAAGTTTAATCTTATATTGACTGAATATAAGATGTGAGCACATCAGCTGACAAGGAACAGGCATATTCTCTTGTGAGTGAAAGCAGATTGTTCTGTTCTGAAGTTAGGGAATGAGTGTGAGCTGCCAACCTGATGCAGCCAAGAAAAGCCAGCTGTGATCTTGAGATCACTCAGAAGAAGTACTTCCACCAAAGAACAGCTGTACCAGGCACTACAACGAGATATATCTTGAGTGCTACACACAATACTGATCAGTCATGTTCAAGAAAAGATAAGGCAATGATGGGAACTAACGAAGAAACCAGTAGGGAAAACAGAGCTCAGCCTCTAACAGAAGAATAGAACAGAACTTCTCTAATTTAGTCTAACAAAATAAGTTAAGAAAAGATATATGACTGCTGTCTCTAGATGCTTCAGGAGATAAAGAATCTATTTAAATTAGAAGTTAATGCTGACATAAAAGAAAAAAAAAAAAAAAAAAGAGAGAAAGAGAGATACACATAGCCATTTGTTATCTTTGAAAACTCCTGAAAGACACATCATGTTCTAGAAGACTGGAAGAGGAAAGAGTAAAGCCCATTACAGACTAGTTAGTTTTTACTCTAGTATTTTTTACATAAGTTGCAATTATGTTTTAGGTGCTTACAAAGAGCCTACCAGCACAACAATCAACATGGATCTGTTACCAACAAGTTGTGTCAAGCCAACCAAATTTCTTTCTATGACAGGATAATGGGTCCTGTGAAGAAGGGAGAAGTGGTTGATATCACATCTCACATCACCTTCATATAAATAAAAAAAAAAAAGAAAAAAAAAAAGAAAAAGTCTATATATTTCAGAAAAACAAATGTATTGTAATTCATAAAATTACCCATTAGTTATCCATAGTACTAGTCAGTATTTTTATTCAGCAATCTACCCTGTCCAACTGTTGAAGATAATCAGATATGTATGCTTGAAGTGACCACAAAGGACTTTGAAAGACAGGATAGCAGGTTAAAAGTTATTCATACAAATTATCAAAGTGGTACATAATAATAGAATGGAAAACAATGACTAAGTAAATGTACAACCTTTTGAAATACTAAGGTAATTTGATACAGACTAGAAAACCTTCTACTAGGAGGCAGAAGTTTTATTAAACTGATCAAATGACAAATCGTGATCAATATCATACAGATGAAAAAAACCTTGCATCACGCTGAGATGTCTAAACAGAAGCACAATACATAACACAGATTGAGTAACCCCTGCTTAGTGCAGGTAAAGCCTTGCCTGACATACTGCATTCATTTCTGAGCACCAAAAGAAACAGATCATCCGAGAAAACAGTCGAAAAGAGAACACTAAGCATTATCAGAGCCATAAAAACACGTCCTGTGAGGAAAGGCCGACCGAAGTGTATTTTTGTAGTTCAGACAGAAGTCACAGGCAAAAGGGTAATAGCTTTCAAATATGTAAAAGATTGCTGCAAAGACAAGGGACTACACTGATCTCTGTCTCCACGCGAACAAGACAAATGCTACTGGGATTAAGAAATACTGACTGTACAACAGAAAAAATAACCAAGAAATTAATTACTGGCATAGCCTTCCTGAACAGATAAGTTACATCTTTTATTTCAGTTTGCTTGCTTTTTAATCACTAGCCAGGAACTTCCTCACTGATTCTACTTTAGATAAAGAGCACGGATGAAAAAATCCCTAAAAATTATTTCTGGTCCTATTCCTGTAAAACCAGTTGATTTAACATTGTGGTCAGTAATAGCATGATGCTGCACTTGATGAAACAGGGGGCACCTTTCAGTGTTTTAACTGAAGATGGCATTCTGGATTAAGAAAGAATGAAATATTTTTATAATGTAGATACAATAATATGTAAATAACACATAATACAAATAATTATTTGTTATCTTTATAATAAATTTAATAAAGATGAATTATGTAATTCATCATGCTAAAACAAACAAAAAACTCAACAAAATACTGATTTGCCATAAATCAAATTCTAGCCATTTTTGAGCTCTCTGAGCATGGAATGTCATATAAAACCCTTCCCCCCCCAAATTCATTACTTCCCCTCTCTAGAAATACTTTCAGTTCAAACACCCAACTCCTCTGGTTCTCTTACTGACAATATCATCACTGTGGCTGGCATCAACTATTTTTCATTTCCAGTCCAGAATGACTGAGCCTTTCATTCTCCTCTAAGCATCAGAAGCCATGAGTTTGGCATCACCATTAAATTTTACAGGATTTCACAAGTCTGGGATCAGAGGTAGAATATCTATCAATAATTTAATAGTGAAGTAACTCTGGAAGGAAAGCTCCTGAATATGTGATGGGAATGCCATTATCAAAAAGAAACAGTTAAATAATCAAAGTAGTAAATTTCTAAAATTGGGTGGAACAACCATGCATTTTGCAAGACTGAGTTTTGTATAGGTGCCAAGCATTCTGATGGGTTTCTTATTTTCACCTAAACTAGTGCAATTACTTACCAGCAAATATCTCATATGATGCAGTCATAGGCATATACACAGAACGAACCCACCTGGTCAGTGTTATCAGTTGTGTTGGATCACAATCAAATACTAAATAATTAGTGAGAGAATATCTTCAAGATATCATAAGAAGTAATTCATTTAAACTTGAACTCTGTAGAGATTTCAATAGCTTCACTGGAAACTATAGTCCAAACTAAATAAACTGCATTTCCTTCAAGCAACAGTTAAGTGTCAAGAAAGGAAGGAATTGTTAAGTAAAAAAAAAAAAAAAGAAAAAAAATCAGCACTTTCTGAATATAATCAAGTTATAACAGGCTTAATAGAAGCCCTGGAGTTGTGAAGTTGCAGTGGTTTAGTTCTTTTATAAAGACCGCACATTTTGGCACTGTCATCTGTCAAAATCTGTCACTTTACTGACCAGTTTAAAAGATATATGCAGTTAGACCAACATCAGCCAAATAAAATATTAAAAATATGCAAAACAGGCTGCAATAATAAGTCCAATACCTGATTTCTTGGCTGTACTTTGCACTCCTCCAGCACCGGGACTCCCAGGAGAGCCAGTCTTTTTGCTCAAGAGACTGTTAAAGAAACTAGCCAAGACACCTTCACTTGCAGCATTATCTAAATAAAAAAACATATACAGATCACAGAACAGTTACTGCTGGTAAGTGACAGAACTTACTTTTTACATGTATGTCTCTTACCAATCAAGCAAATAAACCTCAAACACAAAAGACTCCTTTCTCAATTTAAAGACACTAACCTTTGCATTCTTTGGCAAAGTTAGAGATGACTAAAAGCACATTACTGCTCTTCTGGAATGGGGAGAGGGGTCACAAAATTTTAATCTAAATATTTGTATGCTTTTGTTTTTTCTAAAGTAGAAGCCAAGAAACAAAGTATTAAATATGGATGTGCAATTCAAAGGTTTGTAAGTCCATTAACAAACTGCACAGACGTTTCCATGCCTTTCATGCCACACTACCTTCCATAAATCAGAACTTGGATATACAGCAACAAGACATGATCCAGAAGTGCACCAGTATTTATTCCACTGTAAGTGAGGTATAGCACCACAGTGCATAACTAAAAACAGTACTGGCCCTACCAACTTTCTTGATGCACAGAGAGGAAAGAAACCACTCAACAACCTGGAGCTCCATCTTAGGGCTGAGGGAAGGGAAAGGGTGTAATTTCCAAGTTACTTCACATACTATAGAAAATTACATTTGAGACAGCATTTAGCAGGAGAACAGGTTTCACCGTGGATTCCAGAATAAGTGATATGAAGTATAAAACTGCATGCAGTTTAAAGCAGTCCCCACTCTACTAATCCAATTGCTGCATAATAAATATATTTAAGCAACTTACGGAAATCATTAACTCTGTCTGACTGCTTGGCAGTAACAGAACTCTACTTAACTCATAGGAATGACTCAAAAAAAAAAAAAAAAAAAAGACAACCAAACCTAAAGCTATGTCATACATTCACTGCTGTTATTAAACTAACTATACTATTAGTGAATAAATTCCAAAATCTTTCTACAAATGAGGAGTTTCTTTTTAAGGGAAGTAACACGATAAAAACAGTAAAATACTCATTCATACTTTTAATATTTGGATCTGGTTTCTTAACTGATGTTATTGGTGAGGCACTGGGTACATTGGTGGGACCAGCTCTGCCTTGAGTTCTTGGGGATCCTGCAGGGCCTCTTGCAGGAGACTCCTGAAAAAAAGTCCAAATCACACAAATGAGAGAAGAACTTAAATGCATCAGTTACATACAAATTACTTTTTAAACCTTTATATTGGTCCCGTAGTATACGCACAATGGGGGAAAAAACCAACCCAAACAAAACACCACCAGTTATTCTGGGCATGTGCCTCCACTAAAAGGATGAATCACTGCAGGAAATTTTTAGTTCAATAATCATCAGATATTTCCATGCTTACACAGTGAACTAGAATGAAGTAGTTTGTAAGCAATATTTTAAAATATTGCCACTTTTTTTTTTTAATTTACTTTCTGGAGTTTGGGGAGATTATGTATTTTACATTTACTTTTACAAAATGACACTCTACAGGTTAGAATCATTCCCTCTTCCTTAGAAGGAAGGAAAAAAAAAAGCCACCTCCTACTCTTCTCTTGGATCTACTTACTGATGCTCTTGTAGGTGTTGCTGGCTGTTTGGCAAGGAATGACTGAAAAATCAACATATTAAGAATATTAAATATATTTCAGAAAATATAAAAGAATAAAACGTAGTGAAGCTGACGAACCATTAACTTATTTGATAATTTTTTTTCTGGTATTTACATGCTACCTCTTTGATATTTATATACTTCCAGACTTTACCACTAAAGGACAGAATTAAAGTGAGTAAATAAGCTTCAGTCTTTTGTCTCACATAGCCATTCCAGAACTACAAGCCAGAACCATAGACACCCAAATTTGTAACCTCTACGATATTTATAATCAACTATACAGGATAGTATTATTATTTTTTTTTAAACAATAGAGCAGTAAAATAATAAGATACAGCATAGTCAAATTTGACACCTTGAAGTCTTTCAAGGTGCTGGCTGTAAGAAAACTGCAATGCTAAGACATTATGTCTAAAAATATTTATATTTTATGTATCAACACATCTATGTTGTGAAATTTCAAATTATCTTCTTGCTCTTGTCCCTTGAAATTTAAATTATTTCTGCTCTCAGCATATTTTCCTTTCAACTTGCCAAGACAAGTGGCTGTATTTTCTACTCATATTCTCATATTTGTTAAAATAAAGAAAAGTCTTATTTCACAATTATATGTGAATTTGCATAGCCACTGTAAAGTGGTTATCTAGTGATTTAAATGAGGAATAAAAACTGAAGGCAATAACAATGGAGAGCTTAAAGTAAGATCTTATTTAGTAAGGACTTCTTTTCATTCTTCCATTCTTACCTGCTGCTTCATAAGAAATACTTGTTCATCTTCTGCTGCCAGCTCTTTATCATGGACTAACTGTTGAACAAAATATTTTGTTATTAGAAGTAAAAATTGAAATTACTATAATTGTTTTTATGTTTTGGTGATCTAAAGAGAGGCAAGAGAAATCTTTAATACAATTCTTTACTTTAAAAAAATTCTTTCACATTTAAAAGAGTAGTAACATTAAAGAAGTTGTCATTAAAAAAAAAAAAATTATAAGCTAATGGAGTAAACTAGCATTGATGTCAGCCTGTGGGCGTATTCCTAGGAAGATGGGTACTTGGTAAGTAGCCACATTCATCTTTTTAAGTTTAATCTCATCAGCGTCTCTTCGAAGACCTGAAACCACCTTACTCCACGAGACCCCACACTCAAGCACTCAGCTACCAAAAGCATTACGTTAGCTCTTATCAATCATAACACTGCTATTAGGCAATTATTATTTCCTACAGGTACCATGAGTTACAAACAACAGGATTAAACCTTTCCCTTACATGCAAGTTTCAAATAGCTATTCCCTTTTCCAAATACTGGGGCTTGAGCTAGAAACGTTAAGTGTGAAAGAAAGCTGTAAAAGCAGCTGATACAGACGAGAATACGATCTCATTTACAATTTTTCATATTCCCCATTTTACACATAACCTACTCCTGTGTGCTTATACTCACCAAATTAGCACTATACAGAATTTATATGGATTTACTGCTCTTGAGAAATGTCATTGACATGAAGAAATCTGTCATTAATAATATATTAATGCAATAGTGATATACTCTCATCTTTTACAAGATTTGCCTTTACACGGTAACCTCAATGCCACGTGTGCACATATGTAAACTGCTGAAGCCCTACAACAGCATTCTCCATTTTCAAATAGTGGTTTTGCCCCACACATGCAAAAAGGTTCAAGTGAACTAGTTACTTTTGGACTGCTTTTCATTCACTAAGCTGAATGATTTCGGTGTTTGCTTGCAGCATTTTAAACTGGAAAACGAAAGCCTGATGTTTCACACATTTGGATTAAAAAAAAAAAATAAAATCACATTTAGATTTGGAGTTCTTCACTATTAATAGTTCTTAGTAGCCATTCAAGCAAACTGCAGTTACATGTCAGGGCGCAGGGAAGAGTTTACCCTTTTTTACCTTTCTTACAGGAGGTTTTACAATGAAGTCCTCATACGCATCTTCTGGTTTCACTGTTGTGAAGTTTTCATGTAAAATTGCAATTTTCTTTTCATTGTCCCAACCAGCAGGTCTATAAAAAAGAAGGAAAGCTTTGCCTTTTCAGTCACAAAAAACATGTCTACAGAGACCATTTATTCACTGCCCTCTACTTGAATAAGGTAATTTTATTATAGGCCAGTCCTAATTCTCAGCTAAATTACAAAGATACTACTACACTGGTGTGGTATACTCTGAGTGGAACAACCCAAGTAATATGCACCAAGTTGTTTGTTTTTTTTTTTAATTCAGGATTTCAGAATATGCACATGCTAAGCTTTTGAACAACACAAACCATCCAAGTTATTTTTATATATATGTTATATGAAGTGTAGCGCTTAACAGACAATAATCTGAAACCATGCTGCTTATACAATTGACTTACATAAAAACTGCATCTTTTTCTACCACTAAGGCAGGTGTGGTAAACTGAAAACCGTATGTTTTATGTACAATGTACTTATACAATAGATCAAGGTTCTTTTCCTCCTTAACTGATGTATATATCAAGGCAGCCCCATCTGATTATTTATTTAAGGAAAATTATGTAAAATATAGTTTTTAAATTATAGTCAGAATTTCATAACAAAATGGACATTTATCTACCAGACCTAATTTTGAGAAGTAGTTCAAGGCAAAAGCTATAGCCATTTAGTATTCAGGGAGAGGAAGAAGGTATAACAGGAGAAGACTCATGATGCTTTCCTTTGGCATACGCAAAAGTTACCTACCCTCCCAGGCACTTAACTCTGAAAAAGTCAAAAACTTAAGAGATAGCAGAGATGTCAGGTTTATCTAAAAATTGCAAGTTATGAGGTGAAAACCAAGAAAAAAAAACAACTCACAAAGTGCAAGACATATCCTTTGTAAAGGAACAAAATCTCCAAATCCCATGCACAATTTAAAAACTATTAAAAAGTTTTATACATCTCTCAACCTTTTCCAAACAACAAATGCTAGATAGTAAATAATTAAGTGCCAAGCAATCTTGAAGTGCTATTTCTCAGATTAACTTCATGTGCAATTCAACACTAAAACATATTTTCTTGCTTCCAGATTACAGCAAATCTCTTCTGAGCAGGAAAGGATACATTGTAAGCAGAATCTACGAATGTGTGATTGAATGAAGTCAAAGTGTTCTTCTCTGTAATCGTGCTCCTTCTCTAGTACGCTCACTGCATCACACTGGAAGAAAGGGGGGGGACGGGGGGGACGGGACGCACACAAACCCACAAAACCAGAAAGACACAGTCATTTAATCCCAGCACATCTTAAAAGGTTTTCCTTAATATTAAACACACATATTTACTCTGAGCCTTTAGTTTTAAAATGCCACCAATAAATCACAAGATAAAGTAATTAATGTATAATTGATAAGGTTATGACTCTTCTGCAAAATTAAAAATTGACACTGATGGTAGAAGTTTACTTTTAAAATAAATCCCTTTACTATTAATCAGAATTCATTTTGCGTGTCTGTATAAAGCACACCTTCTAGAAGTAAAGTAATTAAACTTTTCCATAGTAGCAAACAGAACTAGAAACTCACTTTTGTACAAACTACCAGCACAGGAATACCAAGGTTGTGAGTCAGCACATTTTCTCCAAGTGGCAAAGAAACATGTTCATCCTCTTGGCCAGAAGAAGGGCCTCTTCTCTGTGGTGAGCCTTGGTAGCCTTCTTCAGGTTCTACATACTCTTGAAACTCCTTTATAACTATTAAGACAAAGATCTTCTTAAGGTACAACAAAGGAACTAGTTCTTCTGTTTAAACCATAATTAATCTATGACTGACTGGAAATCTCAACTTTTTTTTTTCCTTTTATAATGAGTCACTACATAGGAATAGAATGCAAGCTTAAGCCTTGTTTCCCCTTCAAACACAATAATTCTCCTCCAACAAAATTTACAGCAAGCTAAAGCAAGTGCAATTTGGAGCTACTACAAATAATCAAAGCTAGCTGCAAGAGCTATAATATGAACAAATGCACATTCCTCAACTCAATACATTTCATTATAGGGGAGCTGATAACAGAAAATGTAAGTGTAGTTGATCAACCTAGCCCAAACTCAGAACAATTTGTACCTAGTTTTGGAAGAAATCATGGTGAAAATATAAATGAACACAGAAAACATCAAGCTGAAACAGCCACTCTTTCTTATAAAATGTTACTCAATTTAAATTTCTATTACTCTACATTTCTGTTGCAGGAGTCCAATGCTAGAAATATAAAAAATACACTGCATAAATATAGACTCAAGGATTTCTAAATGTTGTCTGAAGAAACTCAGTTATAGTCTGGAAAACTACAACGGAGTCCAGAGGAAACTAGATGCTTTCTCTGTTTTCAATGTTTCAATTTTATGGCAACGATGAGTCTTCCAATAATATTAAATGCTATCAAATACTGAAGTGTCTAAGAAATAGTACTAACACCATTTTGGAAGTGCACTCTGACCCCACACATGCTTTATCCAAACTGGGCTGCAACTTACAGCTGTTATGTCTTTTTTCAGGATGAAAGTCACAGACCACCCAGTACATCTGCCTACTGATGTCTCTGCTCTCAGGCACAGCACCTTCCAAAGGCCCAGGGCTCTCCCTCACATGACAACCCAACCTGAAGCCTCCTCCTCTCTCAGTCATGCGGATCCCTCAGGAAAGAGGCAAGCAAAGCTCCACGATTTGTTCCCACTAAGCCATCTTTATTTTAGAAACAGTGGGAGGAGCAGGCTTACTGTACATATAGTAAGGAAAATTCTCTGAAAAAGCTCTCAATCTCCAGCACATTCACAAAGTTGTTCAGTACATCCATCCATGTGACAGGGAAAGAACTGCAACTGTACTGCAGGCCATCTGATACTTCTGAAGTTTAGAAGTGGTAAAACTTCAGAGAAGTTTATAATACAAATCCTGCAATATCAAGTCACTGTACCTTTTCAAAACAGGAACAATTCTTGCAATAGAATTGGCATGTGGAAAGAAGAATAAATCAGAAAAATGCTTCTGTTCAAAGCTGCACAATCTACAATTTTTTATTCAAATATAAAATCATGTGATTCTTGGGGAAAACAAGAGCTCTAGTCCAGAGAAAAGCTTAAAAAAACCCCATCAAATAGACCATAAGACTTTAAACCTCCAATTCAACTTATCCCAAGGTCCAAGGAAATAAAAAAAAATTCAAACGTAGTTGCTTTCAAACTTGGGGAGGCAGTGCCTTCTGGTGGAGACGTAGCAACAATGCTTTCAAAGAGATGCTTTCATCTAGTACTGTTTCATGTTTAGCAACTGGAAATCAAAATTCCATTGTACATTCTGCACAGTAAATAGGTTTACTGACTATCTCACAGAAAGTAAATTAATTCCAGAGCATTTAACTACAAAAAATTCTAAAAAAAAAAAAAAAAAACCAACTTATTTTGTTACTCAGACTCTTCCTAGCTCAGGATAGGAAAAAAAAAACAAAAAACCTACTAAAGACAAGTGTGTTACAGCAGTTAAAAGAATACCATTTACATCCACTACAATCACTCACATAAGCCTCTCTGATTTAATGATATGTAAAAGAATATTTGACAGTAACTGCTCTCACTTTACTACAGCATTATAATCAGACAATATTAGTTTCCTAGGTTTTGTTCATATCTAAACAGAAAATATTTTCTTTACTAAGAGAGTGCCCTCAAATTTGGGCAAGAAAAGCTTCTCTTGAAAACAAGAAGACTCTGACAACATGATACAAATCATTATCCAAAATACCCCGAGAACTTTACTAATACAAATAACAGCAAATGCAGCATAGAAACTTCAGAAATCTGATGGCACAGATGGCACAAATCCTCATGAATTTCTGCTGCATGGGAGTGAAGACCATAACCCTGGAGAGCTGAGATTGCCAACTCTTCCCTCTCCCCAAGAGTAAGCAGTACCAAACACCACGCATCACAGACCACGATCAACACGGCTGTACCTCACTCTGGCTGATCCATGCATGGAGGGAGAAAACACTTCACTGTGGAGATGAACTGTTGTTGTGGATTGTTAACAACACATATGGTTTGGCATTAATCCCTGACTAGCACTGAGAAATGCTACAGAATACACTCAGCTTTAGTTAACAAGGGCATATGCTGAATAAGTAACTGCTAGAGTCAAGAGAAGGTAAAAGCTATACCAAGAACCTCTAGCTACTGTATCTTGAATGCAGATACATTTGTTTCTGAATTAAAGTGGTTTAAATATCTGTTAGTGATAGGCTCTTAAACATTTTGTAAAGCTCTCAGTCAGTCAATATCCATTCCTATTCAAAATTTAGTCTTGTTAAATCCAAGTCAACCTGTGTCACGAGTGCTGTCAGGCTGCCTCCTATGAACAACCTGCATTCTAAGCAGCTAATAAAGAAGCTCACTTCAGTTAAAATGTTTATTTGACACATAGCGATTTAATACTTTTTCCTTACCTCCCGTATCTATTTCTCACTTGATCTCCACTTTCAAACATTTAATGTGTACAAAGTTCATCATGCACCCAAATAGCTTGCATAAATGTTTTCTTTTTCCTTTTTTGCTAGTGAGCTATGAATAGTTTCTCTTCCACATAATTCATATTAAGGAATCACATTCCATAAGGTACAGGAAATAATTTTTTCTTTATTAAGAAGTAGAGAAAAATTACTTTGGTTTAATTTTTTTTTGAATAGGAAATACAGATACAATGATGCACATAAAATAGGAAGCCAGAAAAACAACTGTTCATCTGACAAATCAGTAATATTCTGCTATCCATCAGTAAGGTTGAGCACCAGGCATTCCCTATTACGTTTGAAAAATGATCACCAGGCAATGTTATGCCATATAAATCACACCTCTGCTACAGTGTGCTAATTTATCTACCAAACTTATAGCTTGTCTAGGTGAAAAGCCTTTTATTTAGACTTTTGCATTTAACACAACAAACAAATGCAAGTTTCCAGTGAACTGTTTTGTTCTCATATTACTACTTATTTATGTAGGCAACTGAAAGCTAACTATAACAACAACATTCATGTCACAGCAACAATTGACTCAAAGTACCACCAAGAAAGCAATCTACAATTATTCTTAAGTTTGATTGTCCTAGTAGCAGTAAAATCCTCAGTCTTGAAGCACTATTTAACTGCAATATGGAAATGACAAACACTACCACTTACTTAACTAGATAGATCACAAAAGCACTGAACAGCAGAACAAGAAAAAAGCAGAAAAATTTTATGAGACAATCATTCCATGTTTACCCTCTACAGAGAACCTGAAACTAATTCAGCTTGAACGGGACATTACTTCATTTTCAGAAAAATACATTGTTATGTTTCAAATCTTTAGCTTCAAACACTCCAGAGGACATTAAGATAATAGCCATTTTACCAGTATACTTCCTTTCTGCATTTCTTGATTGTTGATAGTCTTCTTCTCTGCTTTGCTGTCATAAACAGGGAGGCAAAATTTAGATCTTCCCTGAAATAATTATTCAGTTGTGTGTTATTTAAACAATTATTTATGATAATTGAGCCTGAATTAAATTAGAACACTTGAACTGACATTATTTATCTGAAATCACACTAGCCAAGCTTTTAACAAGGAACTTCCAGAGCAGCTCAGTGATAGCAATGAGTGTAGGCAAACAATGATCTGAATAATTCAATTTCTTTCAAGGCAGCTTGCTGCTTCCATATGTGTGTCCTGCCTCCCATTCTGGAAGCTCTTTAACACAAAAGGAAAGCTTCTCATATACCAGATGGAGCCTGGCGTCATCCACCCAGTAAAGCCAAGAGTCAGTATCTCAAATAACAAACAGAAGACAAAAGATTGGGTGGAGAAAGGCCACAAAAACCTTGAAAGCAAAGACAAGCAGTTCAAAGTTCAATTCCATTGAGAATGGTGAGCTAACAAAAGGATTTCTGGAAACTGGTAATAAGATCCTAGTAAGGGAGAAAGAACAACCTAGCAGCACTTTAAATGGATGCTAATGGGATAATACTAGAAAATGTTTCCTTGGGGTCAACGAGAACTACTGGTTACTGGGACTGAGTGTAATAGCTCAGGAAAGCACTGCAGACATCCAGCTTGGTCCACATGCCCCAGCTTACATCTAGAAGCAAGCGTAAGGCAATATGGCTCTGCAAGCCCAAGTCAAGAAACATACACATCCATGTGGCACGACGCTGCAGTGCCAAAATTGTGAGCACAGATCTGGCCTTAGCGACAGTCTGCAAGAACTCAGGAGACAAGCATCTGAGAGGACTTAAGTGTCCTACACATTGACTGAGAAAAGGAGCGAGACAGCAGTTTCAGAGCAGAGAGATTAATGCCCTCATATTACCTGCATGCTCATATTGGACCGAAGTTCACCGCTCAGCCATAGGATGGCAGCAGAGTCCTGCAAGCGTGTGAATTCGGCAGCTCTCAAATTTTCCTTTTCCCTCGACGCTATTAAAGTGCATGAGAAACTAGGAATTTCTACAATATTTTCATTTAGAAATCTCCAAAACAATACTACTGGAATATCTTCCAAGTTTCCCAAACACGGTGCTAAAGCTTTGCCATAGCTGTAACTAGCTCCTCCACACACTACACTCTTAGTGAAGGCTGAAAACACTTCTCTTTTCGAAAGTAAAATTTAAGTGCACAAACGTCACATTTATTTGGATTGCCATAAAGTTTGGTGTGTCTCAGAAAAGTGCAGATCAGGTTAGCTGTTGTATTTTGAGACTAGAATAGCCTTTCCATCTCCCATTCCCAAAAACTCTCTCACACATAAAGGCAAAAAAAAAGTTTTTTCCCTTAAAAATTGTCAACATTTTCTCATTTTTAAAAATATAACTGGTGATCCAACCCAGGTGGCTTCAGTCTAAGTTTAAACTCTAGCTAGTATGCTGCAGGCACAAGCCTTTTGGGAAAGTAATATTTAATATTCAGAAAGGAGATCAGCTATACAAATACATTTGAATGCTCACATGCCAAACAGATTACACTGCTCCCTAAAGTGAAGCTAAGGAAGCTACTAGACAGTATTTGCAAGGTTTAAACGCTCCAGTACAGCTAGCTACCAGCCCTGAGCCAAAACAGCAACCAGCAAGGACCAGTCCGAATCTATACTTCAGCTGAAAAGGAATGCACGTTGCTAAGGTCTTTTCCACTGACGGAATTTATTTTGGAGTAGCTCGATACGAAAATAGAAAAAAAACTCTTCAAGAAACATTCAAAAGTATTTTAGGAAGGAAAAGAAGCTGCAGGAAACAATACTGCAGCGATGACTGCTTGCCAGTGCCAGATTCTTTCCTGCTACAGATATGCCAGGCAAGAAAGTTAATTTATACAGCATTCCTAAAGCCACAGGGTGGGAATGGCTGCCGTGAGAGACAAGTAGACGTACCAGGATCACAGACTGAGGCTCATGAAAAACAAGGGCAAAGAGACCTACTGGAAGACAAACACAGTACAGGAATGGGACCTGGCTTAGATACCAAAGGAAAGCACACAGCTCACTTAATTACTGAATTTTGTCACTCTTAAGAAATGCTACTCTGTATGGAGTTTTTTTTTTTTTAATAAAAAATATTAACATTTTATTAAAATGGCCTTTTAAAAAGCAAATTATGAAAATCTTATTATTGCAAGATATTTAAACCATTAATTCACCTGATGTTTTGTTAGCATAGCAAAACTGGAAGAGGAGTTTTAAAACCTAATAAAGTCTACTTGAATTAAGAGTTGTAATCACAACTTCAAAGTAGTTCTTATCCAACCTATTCTCAAAACACTAATCTGAAGAAATTTATCATTACAAAAGAAAGTCGCACAAGCTACTTGAAAAAAAAAAAAAAAGGACAAAAATGTTTAGATGCACAAAGACTTACACTTCTGTTCCATGTCTCTCATCTCTTCTGGAGGAATTTTCATCTTATCAATATGTTCTTGCAAGACACTGGCCCATTTCTGTAAAGACTCCATAACAGTCCAAGGTCTAGACATATCTGCCACAAAGACTACAATGGTGTCTTGCAGGGATTCTGCAGAAACTGCAAACTTCAATAGCCCTTTATGGTATAAGTCTCCATCCAGAATCCAAACGTTACAGCGAGTATGATCTGAAAGGAAAAGGTAGAGTTGTAACTCAACAGATATCAAGTTTTTTATTTGTTAGTCTATAAGTAAACAGATGAGTACATCAATGTTAAATGGAAGACAAAAGCCCAGCTACCAGCACATCTTGCCTGTTTATTTTTAAGACAGATGCATGGGTAAATGCCTACAGCACTCAGACAATGCTTTCACTTAACAGAATTTTCTTGGTTCAGAAACTTTTAGTCTAAAAAAATAATTTCTGTTCTTTGGCTTTTACTAAGGACAGCTGACAACAGTTTTTTGATACTGCACAATATTCCTGAATTTTATATATGTATATTCCAAGCAAAAGCAGAATACGTGTGACACATACGTAACTCCAAGTTCAAAAGGGGGAGGTTATAGCCGAGTCCAGTACGAACGCCTCAGGTGTCCCCCAGGCACATAAGCTGGTTTAACACACTAAAGACATCTCACAACAGAAATAAGCTGCAAACAAGATACAAACACTAAGCAGCTTAGGTTTCTAGCACAGGAGTAGGAGGAGCAAACACAGGATAAACTTACAACCTACCAAAATTTCAAGTTGTGCTACCTGCTCTTAACTCACACTGACTTAACATTGGCTCCTACTTGCAGGCTCCTTACAGAATGAGCACTGGGCAAATGATTTGCTTTTTTGTGTTTCTCCCTCCTAGTGTTTTGATAGCAACTTGACATTTTTTGTTGAAATGCAAGGCAAGAGGGGTGGGAAAAACCAGGTGGGACAGACAGCTGGCATGAGAAGTTTTACCCCAGGATTGAACTTTGGCAAGAAATAGAAGAATAGAATCATCCAGGAATGATTTATCACGTACTCTGAACAACCAATTCTGTTCAAATTAAAAAAAAAAAAAAAATTAAAAAAAAATTGAAAATAATTACATTATCCTCAGAACATCCTCCTGAAAAGGAACAGCTCCATTTGTTTCTATGTTCCAGAGTGTTCCTAGTACCTCTTCCAGAGTATTCCCTTTTCTACTACAGCTGTCCAGAAGGAACAATGGGTCTCCATAGATATTACATACAAGAACGTGAATTCTGAAATACATGGAACAGCAAACCAATCACAGCAGAGCCCAGATTTTCAAAACAGCTACTGAGCTTCGTAATTGCTCTGCCTCACTATATTTCCCTGTGCTTCAAATCTTTTAACTGCACAAAATAAATCCAGTTGCTGTAGCTATCATAACTTCACTCTAAGAAAGAATCTATCAGGATCAAAAACACCAGTCTAGAAAAAGGCAAAAACTTGACTAAGGAAGCTGGAAGGAGAAAAGAGTACAGAGATATATATACTACCCTTCTAATCAGGTCTTGGATAAAATTACTGAACAGCTGAGTTACAGACAGATTACATCAAGATGCTGTACGTGGGCAGTCTTCATTTAGTATTCGTTATGCTCCTACTTCAGCACTGTTAGGCTGTCATAAGACATTCAAACATCAGTTATCACACAAATAGGCCAACAGTTATACTTTTAACTTAAAGTCTTTCTTACTTCCAACTGTTCATCTCAGATCTATCCTTTGCAGTAAAGTTATAATAATTGTTATGCACCTCTGTATATTCATCAATTGTTTTCCCTCCTCCCTCTCCTCCACTTCAGAAAACTGTCTCACTGATATCACACAGGATTCTCGCAGCACTGGATGTACGAACCTCAAGCTATTGGAAAATCTCTAAGGACAGAGGGAAAGCCTGGTAGAAGTTTGAAAAAACAGAAAGGAAGCTAACGTGAAACACATTCACTCATTTACTATTACACAACAGTAAATGAAACATCTATGCAGGACTCTTATCCTCTGCATCCCAGAAGCATCCTTTGTATATTCCCCAAAGCAGAAATCTGCTAGCGAATAAAAACTTTGTGAGCTTTCTATGAGTTAAAGGTTATTAATAGACATTAACTATGCCTATGCACAACTCTCCTTGAAGCAAACATGAAAGTTTTAAAAAGCTAACAACTCTCATCAGCACTTCATAGATTCTGCTGCGGTGAGCGCTTTGATCACAGAAAAGGCTTTCACACCTTAGCAAGTAATAAAAAAATAACAAATAGCCTAGTTCACTGCTTCTAAGTCACTTTTTAAAGACAATATCTAAAAGTTACAAAGGTTTTGTTTGCTAAACACTTTTGTCCTACGTAAGGATTTCATTTCTGCTTAACATCTAGAATACAGACTGTAACTGGAATACAGTTGGAACAATCACTCAAAAATAAATCAATCTGCTAAGAAGACTGGAAGCCTAGCACTCACATTAAAATGTACTTTTTTAAAAAAAAGATAACATTGTGTGAAAATGAAAGTTCCTTTCTTAAAGAGGTATGACTTCTGATTTACATTTACTACAAATATAAAACTTAAAAATATAGTACTGGTTGTTCACAATTTGGCAAGGACTTGATGGCAAATTCAACTTTGTCAGCACCACATCAAGCTCCTACTTAGTCATATGATGTGAATGCTAACTAGGTCTTTCACAGTGGCGATGACGAGACACCAAAACAGAGCAGACAATTACCAGATTCTATTGGAAAAGCAGGTGATACTTACTAAAGACTATTAGAATAGCTGCTAAAACTACATTTCTAAATCCTGTCAATATTTCATTATCCCTTTATCCATTAAAAAGATTGATAAATTTTACTGTAGATGGTTGATTCTGTGAATTGCAACTACATCTCCTGCATTTATTCGAAAGGTATCAGTGGTAATTTGATATCCCTTGTCCAAACTATGAAGAGAAGCAAAATAGGGAAAAATAATTTTCAAGAGAACTACTTCAAAGATGTTGGCAAAAAAAAATTTTCCCATTAGAAACCAGTGTACCAGCAGCACTTGGCTCAATCCGGAACAACCAGTTCAACTGGAATACGCATATGATATGACTGAGACCAGTGCAAACCCGAGGCAAAAAAACAAGACTACTTGATTTTGTTACAAGTAAGAATGCAACAACAGAATGGCTCTATTTCATTGCACATTTGGCTCAGCCATGACAGCTGTATTGCATTTGTAATCTGAGGCAGTTCAACAGAAAGTTCTCTATGGTGTCTGTAATTGCCAGCTAACCCGTACAGTATCACTACAACACCAGTCGATGCAGTTTGTCTCACTGTCTTGCTGTGCATCCTCACTTTAACTCTACCACATCATTGCAAGAGACTCTGAAAGCTACTCCAGAAATACATATCCTTTAACCAAATTACGCAGAGTCTCTCTTCTACCTCCAACAAATTAAGATCCTCAGCTCTCAAAAGCAGACTAACCAGCACAGACACAAAACATCAGCTCATCACAAAGAAAGGCAAAAAATTAAAACTGGCCATGCTCCCTGAGAAATTCTGCTAATAGAGGACTCCAGGGCCTGAGCTCCATGGTTGCTTAATATTCTGAGTTAACTCTACAGCTGTTACTACAAGTGCTTTCATCCAGATGAACTACAGTGTCAGGTACGCAGAAGCCACCATATGCTCCAAGGGTGTTGTACCTGTGGCTAATGATCTGGGAGAATCCTCTCTCTCTCAGGATTGCTTCTCAGGTGTCCCCAAACCTCCTCTTCAAGGAGAAGGCCTCAGCCTAGGTAGAATTTGGGATAGTACCCTAGGAAGGAGATTTTTCAGGTAGACATTCAGTAGTGGACTTATTGTAAGTTATCCTGAGATCTAGGGACCAAGGTACTGCATGTTACATTGAATGACTAACATCTAACAGAACCAAACAGAACTGACAGTGGTGATGTGTATCTTGCCATCCAAGCTAGGTATCAGTCACTGACAAGAAACAAGCAGATGACAGTGAAAACCAAAAAGTTAGTGGGGACCTGTATTAGCCACAGCAGTCCTTCAAAAAGAGGTGTTTCAGGTGTTTTCTATGCATTTGTTTAACTTTACTATTAAAGAAAAGAACAATTTAATCACTGATCTAATCTTTAAGGGAAAAGACAAAAGTAACTGTAAACTAAGATATGCCCCTAGCTATCTAGAGTAGTTCTACTTCAAATGTAGGAGGAACCAGATTCAAATAGGAGGAAGACAGGGGACAATAAGAAGCAACACCAAAGATTTTCCAGTAGATTTCCAAAGGGAGGTGGGAGGTAGATGATGACTCGGCACTATGACCAAAATACTTCTCCTGGACAGAATAAATTCTTCTGAAGTGAAGAAGAAAAAGGCAAAGAGAGCAATGATATCTAATGAAATGAACCTAGGAAAGAAGTTGAAAAGATCTTTTCACTCCACTACTGAGTTTCAGTTACCAGTATTGATTTGACGTCCTTGGAAATTCTTGTGGTTTGCTGGTCTTAAACAGGTTGGGGTATAATAAAAAGCTGATACCCTCAAAAATGACTATGTGGTAGTGAGCTCCTGAACACCTGTCTTCAGTTTCTTTATGGCTTCCAAAAATCCCGAGTCAATTACTAAGGCTTTGTTCCCAAATCTGTATCTGACCATGTACACATCTCAAGCACACAGAGCTTAAAGAAACAAACCCAAACCTGTCCTAGAGAAGAGTGTTATTTTTGCCTGCTGGGAGGTCCTGACCCACTTTGCTATTTATTTTGCTTGCTCACGACACTAATGAGACAGAAAGGAAAAAGGCATGTATTATTAGATCCTAACACATCCATTAAAGGGGTGCATGAAGACCTGAATTCTCTGGTAGTCCAAAAGGTCTCTTTTTTTTCCTGGTAGTGCTGCCCGAGTTCTTATGACAGGCTTCTAATCACATCAAATACTTCCAGATACTTAGGAATAGCTCCAAAATATTTCCAAAGTAGGGACATACTTGAGGTTTGATACACAGCACCAGGAAAAATAGCACACCAAACATTTTTCTGCTTATGATATCATCTCCTTTGATGTTGCAAGAAGCCTGATGTCACAGTCTGTCTCAACACTCCTATTCGTAGGGTTTGTTTTTCCCCTAAAGTATTTACTTTAAAGTACTAAAGAAGAACGTGCACAGTGAGAAAGCATTTGCACCAAGAACCTCAAGAAGCCAGGAATGGCTCAGCAGTTAATATTACAGCACAAAAGATTTCTAGGAACTGCAGCGTTAGGTGGCCACTGAAGACACAGGCAATGTACTCATCCTTTAATGGTGCCTAACTTAGTATCCAAAGACAGTTTATTACCATGTGAGCACAGGACCAATCTCCATAACAACCAGTCACATATGGTACTTAATCACTCGTGCAAGCTTTCAGTACATTTCCATTTCCAAAATACCATTGTAGGATCTTCCTAGTTCATTTGTTTTCAGGAACACAGATGAAGCACCCTCATTGGTTCCCTCTTCTGAACTGAAAACTCAGAAGGAAGTAACAAACAGGGAGATTGTCATTCCCTGTTTCTGAAGTGGGAAACTAACACAAAGTAGTCCAGCAGTTTGCCCAAAACAAGACAAGCAGAAACAAATTTAGAAGCGAGGACAACAAACTCACTCCTCATCTCTTTCTGTCCCTAACCTTCCTAAAAACAGGAGTACTCTGATCATCAGACCTGCTTCTAAACCATCTCTTGTAGTCATCCTCCTCCCATATAGCAGAGAATAGCAATCAACAGCAACAAAGACATGAGGCAAAGACACAAGCTCAAATCCGAGAAAAGGAAATACTGACTTTAAGTTCTGTTCTTCACTCACTCAACTCTTAACAATACACCTTAGTTACAGTTAACCAAAATTCTGTACACAACCCCTACAAGAAAACATCAAAACCCCGCGTCCAAAAATCCATACTGAGAATTATATTCTCATAGATGTATCACTCACTTTCTACAGTTATCAAGTAGTCATATCAAATGACAACATATCTGCCAGTAAGTCAGCATCAGCAAATATATCTACCCAAAAAGTAAACAGATCCTGAGCGCTGCTCAGGTGTACTTTTTCCTCATATACAGGTCAAGCTGGAAGAAGGGCGAGAGGGAAAACGTACACTGAATGTGAAATGCATTCTGCTTGTAAGAAATTGATAGAGCTTCTAAAACACACAGAACAATGCTGGAACCAGCTACTTGGGCATAACCCAAAATACACTGATGAAACCACAGTTATAAAAAAAAGCATGTCAGCCACTTAATTACAGTAAAGAGATTACATATAAAATGAACTTACCATCTCTGTCTTCGTCATGAATATTTAGATACAAGTATTCCAGCCCTCTTCCTTTCTTGCCATGCTCTGCTCCCTGTATTTTAGCCATAAGTGTGGTTTTACCCGAACCATCATCACCTACCAGTAAGGTTTTATGGGGGAAAAAAAAAAAAAAAAGACATTTTCAGAATTAATTTTAAATTTGTAGAAAAGGTTTTTCAAAACATACTTAAGTAACCAGAAGTATCCTTGTACATTCTCGGACCATACTTATTTGTTGTTTTTTTTCAACCATTCCAACGGCTTATACCATGACAATAAGAACTAAGCACTTAATTATTCTGTATTACACTCCATTTGTCTAAATACATGTTACAAATCTAACAGTGTAAACCAAAAAGAAAATAAATCTACCAGCCTCAAGACAATAATATCATAGATCATATTACATAACCTAATTTTAGCAAACTGATGTATCAGTTTGTTCACATCATTGTATTAAATACGTTTGCTTTCTACAAAAGAAAAAAACCCAAACCTCGGCCACCCAACTGCTTACATATGCTACTTACCAAAAACAAGAATATTCTTGCCCGATGGCAATTTAGATCTTGACCGGGTAGAAACTTCACTCAGTATGGAAGACCTAGAAAAACAGCACCGTTCTCGTCAGGCTGACAGGCAGCGGGACGCGCACGCAGGCAGCGCGCACCGCAACGCAGCCCGCACGCTGCCCGTCTGACAGCGCTGATGAGCTCAGCAGATCCGCACGGGCCAATCCAGTTACATTCTTTCTATTTACAAACTAGACACGACGCTACAGTTAAACATTCACGTTCATTAGAAAAGATCGAAAGTATGGCACTTTCTTGAGAAAAGCTTTTGCAATTTATAAAAAACAGGCAGCAAGACTTTCTTAAGTTTTTCTCCCTTAGCAGAGGCCACGCTACTGCAAAGCGTTGCTTTTCAACTGATGACTAACTCTTCCCACAATCCAGGACTGTATTTTATACACAACTTTTTCTGCCATTATCAGTATTTTTAAAAGCGTTACTCAGCAATAAGCGACGGGAAATCAACAGACGGACTCGCCCGAAGCCCACCCCGCAGATCCCCCGCAGAGCCGCACCTGCGGCGGGCTCCGCACACCCGCGCAGCGGTGCTGCTCTCACTCAGGCGGGTGCGGGGCTCCCCGCACGCACCTCACGAGCCCCTCCGCAGCCGGGAAGGACGGCGTCGCTCACCGGCCCCGCCGCAGGCAGCTGCGTGCCACCCCCCGCCGCTCCCGTCCGCAGGGCCAGACCGCCGCCCCACAGCCAGCGCCCACCGCCGGCCCTGCCCCAGCCGAGCCAGGGGCTCAGCTCAGCTCCGGCGCGGCCCGGCCGAGGCAGGGCTCACGCCCGCCGCGGGAGGGCTGAGGCGGGTGGGCAGAACAGGCAGACCCCGCCGTGACAGGCACGGGACGCCCGAGAGGAGCTGCTCGCCTCCAGGATGTCGCGGCCCGGGAGGCGCTCCCCCCTCGCCCAACCCCCGCTCACCAGAGGTTCTGCCCCTCCTCCTCCTCGCTGGGGAGCTCAGCGCCGCCGGGCCCGTCCGGCCCCAGCAGCTTCTTCTCCACCAGCACCGGCGCCATCTTGCCAACCGCAGCCACAAAGAGTGACCTCACCCGGGCCCGCCGAGGACCCCGCTCCTCCCTCTCCCCGGCCCCCCTGTGCGGGCGCCCCGCGCTGCCGGCCCCGCCGCGGCTCGCTCCCGCCTCACGCCCCCGGCGGCCACGCCGCCGCTCCCCGTCGCTTTCCGATCAGGCGGCGCCCGGGCAGCCCCGGCAGCGCTCCCCGCCCTGGGCGGTGCCTCCCGCGGCGGGTGGGGCCGCCGCCGGCAGCGCCCCCTGGCGCCGGCGCGGCCTGCGCAGCGCTCCCCGCCCCGGGCGCTCGGCTCCGCCCCCTGCAGCGAGGCCCGGCCCGCGGCTGCCGGGCGGCCCCCGGTAGCGGACCAGGGTTGCGGGGTCGCTGCCGGCGGGGCTCGGTCTGCCGGCGGGGCTCGGTCTGCCGGCGGGGCTCGGTCTGCCGGCGGGCTGAGCGTGGCGCGGAAGCTGAGGGAATGGATGGGTTTGGAGGAAACGGCCTGCTTTCAGTGATTTCCCACTGAAGCAAGCTTTAATTGCCACCGAAATTCTTACACTCCACCAGTAATTTTTGTTCTTCCAATAGAGCAACAAAGAAAGTTGAGGGTTTTTTTTTTTTGTAAAATCACGAAGCAAATCATGTTATCAGGCCATTCAGCTTTTCAAAGTGCGAAGATACTATGTGGGGCAGCTTAAGCAGCCTAAAAATGACATTACTTTTTCTTACACAATTATATTTTTATGATGCCCGTTATGTGTGGATTTCAAAGCATTTTATGCAAGAAAATTAATATGATTAGCAAGATTGTACAATCAAGACTCAAAAGGGGAGAAAAAGATTAATTGACTTGCACAAATTCACACAACAGGCTTCTGCTTGCTTCTAGTCCATGACTCTTCCCTTTTGGATTACACAAGAATGTTTAACGATGCCTTTCAGCAGCTTGCATTAGGAGAGCAGTTAAGCACCAGAAGAGGTTGCCCAAAGAGGCTGTGGGAATTTCATCCTTGAAGATCTTCTGAACTTGGCAAGGCACTGAGCAACTTGACCAACTTTGAAATGAGCCCTGCTCCGAGGAGATTTGATTCTGCACTCCAGAGGTCCTTTCCAACCTAAATCATACCTAAGACTAGGTAAATTGTCAGCATTGTGATATTCTGACTTTGTGTCGAGTACAGATTTATGCCTCACATATTTTCTCCTCTTGAAGTATATTTAGGCCAGAGTAAGACGGTTTACTAACACACACTCAGTCAATAGGTGTAACAGCAGGTTGTCTAGACTGGCTTTTGAGTCCTTGGAAAAACACTTTGTAGAGTCTGCAATAGACCAAAATCTCCCTGTGGTGTGCAGCGGACTAAAATATTCTGCAAATACTTGTGCTGATATTTAACTATGTCCTTGAATGGAGCTATTCAAAGCAGCATCTTTTACAGACGCTTGTACATTTTAATAATATAAAAAACAAAGTGCAACAGCTGAAAATATTAGAAGATCTACTTACCATTGGCATAATCTGCAAGTCTTTCAGGTTTTGGTTATCTTGCTTGTTTTTAAGCATTTAAGCTACGAGGTGAAAACCTAGTGCTAATAAGATAACTAAGCTTTTTCCATAATAAATTAACTACCAATGAATCACTCCTTTGTCAGAGTACATTAAAAATACAAATGAAATACTAAGGTTATCACTGAAAAATCAAGTTACTAAGGCTTTCACTAAAGCCTTCTATGAAAATTGTGTAATTAGTAGAAATGGCAGTTCTGCCTGCTTATTTGAATAATACACAAAAAAATGTCAAAGTGTAAACAGAAGCCAAATTTTATAAGTACCTGCATTCTACTTAGTTCAACACCAAAGTGTTTTATGTAGGTCCAGGAATGTTATCCCAGTCATTAATACCAGTCAAGAAATACTGCAGCTGAGCCACACCCTAAATCTTCTGCCCAAAAGTTCTGAGATTTCCACAGCCCTTCTACTTCAATTTACTTACTGTACCAATGCAACATTTGCCTAGTGTATGAAGCAGTGTTCAACCATACACTTGGTGTTTTCTGTCATAGATATCTATTTTTCTGCACATACAGCACATTAAACACATGACAAAATATACTTTAAACATGTCACTGATTCAGAGGAAACAAATTCAGACACAACTTTAACACTTATCAGTTGCTGACATAAAAGATGCATTTTAGCAATATAGCCTTTTCTTACAAATGGTAAAGCAAACTATAAAAGATTCAAACAGAAAGCCAAATCAAATGTTAAATACATCAAATGTTCAAGGTTAAATAAAAAAAAACTCCACATTTTACTGATAAAGATTTTGTTAGCTATGTTAGTATTATTTAATAAAAAACTTATCAAATTACATGTAATTTAAATGTACAAAGCATAACAACTCTGTCAGTGAATGTTATAGCTGAAAAACATGAGTCCAAGTCAATCTAAGTTCTCTCAGGACTCCTGTTGTTGTGACAATACCTCACTGTTAATAATGCTGTTCTTCAATATTCTGCAACAAAATCCAAAATACTCTTGAAAGATATTATTGATGGTCTTTGTTTTTTTCTTGCCTCTATATAATGGAGATAAAAGAGAAAATATCAAAACAAATGTTGACACAAAACACTGCACAACTTCAGAAAACTTTTCAGTAACGAAAAACGCTTGCCCATAAACACTCTCACACATATCCAGAGCACAGCAGAAATGCTCCGTACTCCATCCATAGATAGCATCTCTGTGTAAGGAGCGTGCACATTAAACACGGTGAAAACTGCCAGAAAAGAGACTGAACAGAGAAAACACCAGCTTCCTAATAAACATAGTGATTAATGTAAAATCCTTAACTGAAATTCCTGTCCTCTGTATCCTGTCAGGTGGCACTGGAAGGTTCCGAGGCTCTCTAATATGTTCCCAGTGTAGTTCTCTCTCCAAGCACCAGCCCTGATTGAATTACACTGGAGACCATTCTAATGCTTAGCATGCATAAAATTGAACTGACACAAAGCTCAGTCCCATAGATTGCAAAGTCTGACGGCCTGTCCTTTTTTGCCAAGTCAGTTCAGGGTCAAAAGCTGAAAACTGAGTTGACAGCATATGTGATTTGTAGAAATATAAATTATAATTACTTGCAACTGTAACCTGTAGTATTTCTTGGAAAGATCAACACTTGTCCGTCCTTTCTGAAATGGATAAGACCACAAAATTGAATTCCAGTGATTACCCATTTTTTTTACTCCATTCAAAAGACAACTAATTTCTTCAGCTGTGAAATCCTTTCGGGTTCTTCTCTTGTTTAAAGTCCTTCTTTTCATGTCCAGGGAACACATTTTACTGTTCTGCAAATATTTATTTTGGTGTAATTAAAAATTACGTAAATTTACATACTATTTAAGATTTGGAAGTAACGCATTATTACTGGCAATACAACCTTTACTCATTCTAAATAAATTATCACTTTGTCAAGATATTAACGGTTCAAGATTTCTTCACTGTCACCCGCCTACTGACATACAGTATTTTTTCCATGGCTTTTACCTTTATTTCTGTCATGCCTACATAGTTTATACCCTTAGTATGTTTCTTCCTTTAGGTTTCTGTTAGTTCTATATTACGCAAATTTTCATTAGTGCAGGAAAAAGCATACCTCCATATTCATTATTCAGAAAGGAGAGTCAGTTGAAAAATGCTTAACTCATTTCAGGGATAAATCAGTATGACTGGAGTAGAATCAAGAGGGAGGAATAGCTTTTAAATAAGGTTCACTTTGCTACTGGGCTCCTGTTAAAGGCGACTTAAAAAGAAATTATGCAATTCCTAGTGATTTTATTTGGACATTTATAAATACATGAGTGTATGATTAGGTTTTGCATAACTAACCTCATCTTTGTCAAGTGAATAGATGCAATTTTCTTTTAAGCACTGCCATTGCTGATTGCACATTTCTTTGACTCTTTGTCTCTTCAAGTTAGCATCGCGGTTTTTTTGGAAAGCTATGAAATTGTAAACAAGGCCACCTCTTAGTTATTTTAACTGAAATCTACTGTAAAACTGAATATAGTGTTGTAAAGGAACGTTTATTTTAATGAACTTAAATATGAAAATGTTGCTTTATTAGCAATATCTCATTTTCATTAGACTTTTTTTTCTCATAATTGACATTAACACATAAGGATTATCCATTGGAAGCAACTAACAAATAATAGGAATTAACTCAAACATCAATACTAGTATGATTGAAGGTACAAGAACATATCTATTTAAATTCTTAGCCATTTGTCTCCAAAAGCAAGCACAGGTGCTTTTCTCAATGCCCTGACCTAAATGCAAAACTTGATCTTTAAGTTATGCTTATTACAGAATTAAATTTCCAGTAATACTCACACTTTGCATACGTAGGTATCAAGTTATAATCATCAGTCAGCCTAGTATTTTTACTATGTTCATCTCTATTTGAAGTATCAGATTTGTTTTTTCTAATTGGAGTCAAAAGGATACCTTAAAAAAATCCAAACAATAAGACATTATACATCTTTCTTTTAAAAATCCACAACACAGAGGTAACATTTTAGGAATTAAAATTTAAGAGAGAACCATCTTTTGAGCCATGCCACTACCTGGTCTTGGGAGGAAAGACTGGAAAATTGAGTTTACTTCAGAAAATATTTACTTGCTAAAGGTACCATATTAGTGTAATGGGCTCTTGAGATGAAATAAAGTTGTTGTATTTTTGCTTTTGGAAATAGGAAACTAAAAATAAATTCCTGATGGGTGATCTGATTTTTGAAAAGATAGTGTTTTTAAAAGTAATATTAATGTTTTAGAATTTAAGTACTGATTTAGAAAGTTGCTTCAGCCTACTTTAAAATTTCTGGTCATCAGTCATAAGAAACAGTATTGGTAACTAGTTGATGAATGTAGTAATGTATGACTGTGGTTGGAGTTCTGCAGGATGTACCCACAAACACCACATTCTGAAGAAAATTCCTTGTGAATTATGTAAAAACATGTATCTGCAGAGTAAGGAAAAAAATTACAATCATTAACTTTTTTGCAACATTACAGAATAAAATACTGTAAAAGATATGTACTCTGCTATTTACAAATGGACAAGTATTGTGTATTATAAAGAATACCATTTTTTATGGGCAACTGATGATTCTATAAACACAGGGCTCCTAAACTGCACTGCAGAAACTGATGGAACTTCCCTTTGCTTTTCTCTCTCTGCCATGTTAATAACATCTCATTCAACACCTCGTAATACAGGACAGGTAAACAGATCTCTTCTACTTAATTTTCGGGGAGAGTGTTTTCAGTTACTCGCTCTAGTATTGTTGGATATGTCAAGGTTTACCCTTTTAGCTCTTTAGCACACAGAGACCCAAGTCCTTAGCAGAGCTCCAAGCAGGAACAGAGACAGGTATAGTAGGGCAACATGGCTATAACTGCATAATAGAGTGATGCTGAATCCAGGAACAGGCAACTGTATTGCATTCTGGCTATACCTCTCCATTTTAAAAATGAACACCACAAAACTGGAATATAGCAGATGGCATGGAAGTAACCCTGACAGGATTCAAAGCAGTATCTACAAAGCAAGTGCCAGATAACTTCCTTGTGAACTAATATGCATAACACAATTTCATGATCCTAGAATGTGCATTTTCTGGCCTGTTAATACACAGATTTTTCACAGAATTCATAGAAAAAAACCCATAATTCCCTATCCACAGCCTTCCATGGTAAAGTTCTGCAGAAGAATTACTTAGACAGTAAGGGCTTTTTGCACTAATTTCCCAACCAAGCCCTTACTTTGGAAACTATCCTTTTTGCTCCTAAAAGTTGGCATTTCTGTATGCAGTCTGTCTTTCTTCACTGGGGTCAGCAGTATTTCTGGAAAATATAAGATGGACACCAATACAAATGCCAATAAGTAATAACTGTTTCATTTCCAAAATATCTCCTTTAAATCAGAAAAATATAGGGTGCATTTCATTATTTAATTCTTGCATCCCTAAGTATGTAATATTAGAATGAAATGGCCTTGTGATTTCATCCATTCACACTTATTTCAATTTAGTATATTTCTTTGACTAACTCTGGCAAACAGGACAGAGGGTCATCAAAGCCTATAATGAGGATACATCACTACTGCCAAGAAATACATAAGATCCTCCAAACAAAAGTGGCTAGTTCTGATCTCACTTAGTACAAATAACTGGTAAATCATATCAAATTAGTCAGTTTACAAGAGCAGGGCAATCAGAATCAGACCAAAAAAGTTCAGAATTGTAATAAGGATTTAATACAATAGTTACAACTGCTAAAAAAAAATAATAATTACTCTCATAAGTTGCGTATCTACTGTTGTTACAAAGAGCCAATTTGCGACGTTCCTTTTTATATCTTTCTTCAGCTTCCAGAATGACTTTGTGACGGTCACACTGGTATGGACAATTTTCCAACATTTTGGTAAAGGTTTTACTATTTAAGGACAGTCCTCCTGTACAACCTGGGAAAAAAATATAAGATATTGTAGGAACAGGAATAATTAATATAGAAGCCATCACAAAGCCCAGCATTTTATTTTGCTCGCTGTGATCTACAATTTGACCTCCAGTTTTCCATATACACATCTCAAAAGAGGTTACACCTATGTGTCTTCTTGAAAATACTTCTTGTTTTGTTCTCCCTAAAAAAAAAAAAAAAGTGTTTTCTACATGACCTATGGGACCAAGTTATACTGTACTTCAACTGCAAAAGTACTAAATGAGGCATAGACCCTCTACAGAAGTAAAAATATTAGTGAGATGAGAAGAAAGGGGACTCCGTTGCCTTTACACATTTATCCGGGAGCCAAAGATGTCTTTGCTATACTTTGACGCTTTCCGTGTGTTGTAACAGTTATCTGTATTAATCTGCATAAATGAGAAGTCCAGCTTAGGTCTGAACCTCCTCAAACAAAGCCTTCCTGTTCATTTTTGAGGACATTCCTAGGGTAATTTATGGTTTAGTTATTCTTGGATGTTTTCACAGGTCATTTTGTCAGCTGAAGGAAAACTTCTGCATTGTGAGAAACTGTAAGAAGGGAACTGGTACATATCTGCAATATTCTAGCCTAACATAAAGCAGTGCTAAAGCTCCGGTTTAATTTAGTTTGACAACTTGGGTTCATATGCCTAAATTATGGGGCTGGTTTTTTTTTTTTTTTTTGGCTTTTGGTGAGTTTTTTGCTTTGTTTTGTTTTTAATAAAGAGACACAGGCTTGATTATAAAATTCACTTACAGATCCTGAGTACCAGAAGCATTCTTATAACCTACTCATAGGCCATGTTCAGAAAGTAGAAGATGGGGTAATTGAGGGCTGCAAGCATGGCTTACTATAAAACTGAGTGCCTGTACTTAATAGCAGTAGGGCAGAGAAAACAGAAGAGCTGCAGAATAGTTAGGAGGCTTAGCAGGGGAATACATGAGGGAACTGAGCAGGGCTACATGTTTTTCCTCCCTCTTCCCTTTCAGAGAAAGGAGGAAAACATCCGCTCTTAAGTATTCTTGTAAGCAGTATGTCATCTTTTAAGCTGTTGTATATTCTGTTTGTTAGTAAGCCTACATTAAGAAAAGATACGTAGATCAACACTGGACTATGTAAGCTTTATTTCAATATTTATGCTTTATTTTAGGAGCAGAAAAAGGAAAGGAAGCATTTAAGAATTACATAATGAGGACAGGCTGAGAGAATTGGCGCTGTTCAGCCTGGAGAAGGCTCCAGGGCGACCTTATAGTACATAAAGGGGGCTTACAGGAAAGACGGGGAGAAACACTTTAGCGGGGCCTGTTGTGATAGAATGAGGGGTAATGGTTTTAAAGTAGAAGGAAGGAGATTCAGACTGGACATAAGGAAGAAATTTTTTACAATGAGAGTGGGGAAACACTGGCACAGGTTGCTCAAAGAGGTGGTTGATGTGCCATCCCTGGAAACATTCAAGACCAGGTTGGACGGGGCTCTGAGCAACCTGATCTGGTTGGAGATGTCCCTGCTTCGTGCAGGGGGGTTGGACCACGTGGCCTTTAAAGGTCCCTTTTGACCCAAACTATTCTGTGATTCTATGATAACAGGTAATCAAACAGATGTGTTAAAATCTCAGTAATGTCAGTTCACTTACTGCATTGCTGACTCTTTCTCTTATGGACTCAGGAAAGAAAGATCTAAGATAATATTTACCTAAACACCTTAAATCTGCCATTTTGTGGGATGCAGATGCAGCTGAAGTACTTTTTTCTTCCTTTGTTATCTCTGTGTAGAATGAATGTTGATCTAAATTAGGAAGGAAAAAAAATATTAAAAAAAGGCAGCTTATCCTTTGCCGTGGTAATCATGCATCAGCATACTTAAATTGTATTTTCTATTTGTAGATTATTAAAGTTTAATTTACATAACAGCAGAAAATCCAAATGAAATTCCTGAAGTTAAATGGATTGCATATACATTTTTGTAAATCCAGAATAATTACATTTAATTCAGTGCTTTTTCATCACTCTCACAAAGTATATTACTTTCACTTTAATGTGGCACAATAACCCTGTAAACTTACATTGTTTAACTAAGCCCTATAAACTTTATTTCTATTTGTAATCAGATGCTGAAAACTGTGACATACTGGAATAATACTTATTCTCCATTTAAATAGGTATAACCTGGAGATCAGCTTGGTCACCTGTAAAGCTACCATTCTGGCAAATACTAATCTAATGAAAATTATTAATTTTAGAAATTAACAAGAAATTAAATTATTAATAAAAATTTGATTGAACAGATCCCAGTTCTGAAATAAATATAACAGACTAAAAAGATCAATATAAATCTGAAAAACATTTCTCTTAAATACATATTCAATATGTTGGAATAGCTTCAGGCAAAAGTCACTCTCATCGGTAGGTTTTATCCCCAATCTTACAAGTACAGAACAAAACCAGCATCCTTACACATTTTCTACTAATGGCTTTAATGTTCAGTATGGATTGCATTCAGACTAAATTTAAAGCATTTATGTGTGATACATTCATTTGAATAGTTTAAAAGAAATTTTAAAAAGAAAGCTAAAATATGTATTAGAATAAAAGTAGAATAAATGTTCTCCTGGTATAATGGTATACAATATAAAATTCCAAAACTATGCAAACAGTTAAAAGACATTATACGTATTATACATAATGTCATCTAGTGATCTGTGACATCTGATAAAAAGTAGCGATAAAAGTACAAAAAAACTAGTTAAAAATCTCATTAAGAACAAAATTACTTAAGAAAGGAATATGTTTAGCTATTTGTACCTGATGTGCATGTCTGTTTCATATTTTTAACAATCTCTGCTGGTTGTTTAAATAAGTGTTCACTGGGAAGATCAAAATGTGAACAAATTAAAAAAAAAAAAAAAATCAAACTTCTCAACATACATTTACCTGTAAATTAACACACACACTCCAAAGGCAAAACAAAAAACACATTAAAGATATAAAACTCTAAAAAAATTATTCTAATTATCCAAAGTTACTGGGCTTGTAGTATCCAGCATATAATCACTGTGTGTTAGAAATCTGTTTACCAGAGATGTGATTAGCATTCCTGGCAGTGCTGTTCAGCATGTCTGTTCCAGCATTTGGAATGCAGTGCTTTCAAGGGATGCTGGTTTCCAGGGTTATTTGCAATTCTGGTTCATGTAAAGATTACTTAGTGCACATAAAACTTTCACAAAGTCTTCAAAAATACTGTAGCCTTCACCAGGGGTAGCAATTGCTCTAAAAGGTAATTGATTTTCTTCTTTTCTTACACCGATTAACTTTTAGGCAACCAACATGCTTCTTTGATATGACAATCATGCATTTTTCTATGCCATTGACTACCAAATGCTGCAGGAGCAAGGAGCCTAAGCCATGGTTATGTTTGAGTAACTCTTGTTTTCACAAAAATACATATGCAAGGAGAGAGCATTCCCCCCCCCCCCCGCCGCCCCCCAAAATAATTTCTTAATACTTTTGTGCTTCAGAGGTCAGAACAACAAATAAAGAAGCTGTGTGAAATTATGCTAAATCAGTAGCAAAGCAAAATTTACCCGAATGTACCATGGAAAATATCCTATGCTCTTGATAATTTCTGTGATAGTTGCAAAGTTACAATATAATGCATGCAAGAAAACCACATAGGAGCAGGGTCCAGCCAGCCACATTTAAAAAGCACAATAAAGATGCGGAACTCAAAAAAAGGAAAACGTAGTATTGTTCTTACTCTCTCACTGCCTGTCTTGAGGGATATTCCAGATATAAATTCAAGATAATAGAATCCTTGCAAGTTGCCTATTACTTTTTTTTTTTGTTTATCAATAGGAAAGAGAACCATAAGAAGCAAAAGAAAAAGAGGAAAATAAGCATTTGTGTGAGAGCAACGAGCAAGAGAACAACGAATGACTAAACAAGGCTGTATCTTTCTCTTCCCATGCAGTAAAGCAATTGAATATGAGGGGAGAGAAAGGCGGAGGGGGGACAAGGGGCTTTTTTTTCCTCTAGTTTGTAGGCACTCCAGTTTAAATTTTTTTTGCAGAGCAGTTCTGTAACTGCTGTTTTCCTAGTAAGTGCATATTACAGAAGTCTTTGTGACGAATGGGTCAAATCTTGATCTACTGAATCAGTGAGAATTTTGAGGCAAAAACTACAGATGCTTTTTCATCGCTATGTTGAAGGCATTATAACATGGCCTGTAGCAGGCTCTCTGTACAATGTCAGAAGCCTACCATCCAGAGAAAAGAATCAGAAGCTTTTATTACTACAACGTCTATCATGTTTGATCTGTGATGTCAAGAACACTTCCACAGAACATTCTCTAGTGAGCCACCAAAAGGCTATGTATTTTTACTAGAACAAAAAGACATAGTTAGTAGTAGATAATTTAAAATGGTGACATTCAATCTGGAAATTACTGAAGAAAAGCAAATTAATATTTCTGCTTAGGTATAAGATACTTACCTTCCTTGAAGAATAGACTGATCTTTTACACAAGCAGTTTTTCCATTTTTATTGTAACTTTGAAGTACACCCTGTGTTTGCAGTTCATTAACTGAACACGGAATAGTACTCAGTTCACATTGTCTAGTAGAAGCATTTGCTGGATCCATAGTGTTCACTATTTCATTTTTCAGTGGAGAATAATTTACAGATGGAGCAAGAACCTGATCATTCAACTGAGAGGTCAACTGTGGACAATGTACTACTTTAAGTGTTCTTTCAATATAAGTTTTTGGATCAGCAGGATTCACTTCATGGTATTTTGATGCTTCAATATTAGCTTCTGAAGATCTGTCTACAAGTACTGCTCCTTGCACTCTTTCCTGTATTAAACAATACTAGTTAGTGACTATACAAGCTCTATAAGAATACTAAATAAATCTAGTCACAAGATTAACTAGGATAGACCAGTCTAACTCTGAAGGTAAAGCAAATTCTAGAGAAGCTTCAAAAACCCCTGATTGAGTTGAGAGCCAATAAGACAGCAGTGCTGCTGAAGGTGTTGAACAGATAGTTATTAAGTGATAATTCCAGGCTGATGGAATGGATTTGCTACTGGTAGAATCATAAATTGTTTAGGTTGGAAAAAAATCGTTAAGATCATCAAATCCAACCGTTAACTGCCAAGTCCACCACTAAACCATGACCCTAAGCACTACACCTACACGTCTTCTAAATACCTCCAGGGACGGTGACTCAACCACTTCCCTGGGCAGCCTGTTCCAATGCTCGACAGCCCTTTACAAAGCACTTCTAGAAATGAAAAGATTTAATTAACTTAAGATTCAGCTACATAACTGAAAAACTTGCTTTTCCACATCCAGAGATATCAAGTAGTTATACAGCACAAGGAAAATACGAAACAACTTTATTTCAGTTTATGTTCACATTTTCCATTATCATCTACCCCATCATACTGTACAATCATGGGCATTTTATGCATGCAAATATTAGAATTATAGGTTCAAATGATCAGCAATTAAAAAGAAATCCAACTGCCGTTTCTCAAACCTAAATTATCTCAATTTTGTAAAAAACCCCTAGTTTTATAATAAACTAAAATGCTTCATAAAAATACAGATGCCTGCATTCTCCTATTGCCCTACATACTTCTAACTTTGTACATTATATACTAATGGTAAAAATTGCAGGTTGTCGTTTCACACACATCCAGTGTTTTCCCTACTTTTCTAGCTCACACTAAAATTATCTTAAGGGTCTACTTTCTATTTCTCCCTAAACTCTGGAAAGATTTGCTTAGTTTTATCCTACTTTGGTAAATAGGCCAACCTCATTGTGTTCTTTTTCAATCAAGTTTATTCTGTGTAAAATTTCTTTTGCTTTCTTCCAGTAGTCTTGTAGACCTCTTTTTCTGACTTGCACGTCCAACTCTTCTGCATTGTTCAGCTTTAATGAATTATCATTTATTTTCAGGGACAATTGTTCAGCTTTATAAAATATAAAACAATATTAATATTCCAGATTGTATCAATTAACACCTTAGTAAGTATTTACTATATTTTATTATGCTGAGGGACAGCCCCAATAATTTAATGCAAAATATAACCTCCGAATAATAACTTTTATATAACTTAAATTTACACATAAATGTTAATACACTTCAAATATAAACTGCAGTTACAAGAGGTGAGCTTGCAATTATAGTTACTATAAGCTGTTTACACAATGATGTTGTGTTCTAAAAAATGACCTTATCATGGACTTAATCCTAACTCTCTAAGTCCTTTACCAGTATGGGTCTCTGGTTTTTTTTTTTTCTAAAAAAACCAACTCCTCCATATTAATGGACACTGAAACCATTATCTCTCAGTCTTAAACAAAACTCGCAGTCATGTCTTCAGTGCAAAAATGTAAATACATGCTTTTTACTAATTATCAATTGCGTAATACCTTCCATGCTTTAGAGATTAAAGGACAAGGTGTCTTTCTGTTTCATTGGTAGTAATATAGAGTTAATTTAAAAAAACTTAAGCAAGATACTTCAAAATACATCTTACTTCAAAAATAAAGACAAATTAAAAAATAACTTTTTTAATATTGCAAAATAATTGTGGTCATGGTGATTTTGTGCTTAATTACTGATTTAGTCTCTATATACAATGGTACATACCCAGGAATAGAGTCCCAATTGCATGATAAATGACAATGATAATACCTTGCAGATATGGGAAAGCTTTTATAAGAACTGGCCTACATACGTAGATTTCACCAATGCATTGCTGCAACATCGTTGGAACTTTTACTTCCTTTTTCTGCCTAAATGCCATAATCAGTCTATGGTGGCAAATATGCAACTTCTTTTCAGAAAACAAACATCTCTTGGAGTACACAGAATTACAAAGCTGCTACAGTCAAAGTAATTTAGAAAGTCAACAGAAGTGAAAGATGGAAATAATCTCTGTAATTTTTAAAGCAATAACAGTAAGCTTACTCATTTGTTTGCAGTTTTGCAGCACAAAAGTAGCAGCTTTGTTTAGTTCCTCATCCTGAGACTCCGTCAATACTTGAATCATAAGTGGAAGACCATTGTTCTGCAGGAGTTCACACTGGTTTTCTTCTAAAATAGGACATGAAATATTACTATTTTGTCAGTGTTGACATTTTAAGAGAAACTTTTATTCTGTTGGTTTAATCATATTTCTATTTGAAAGACATTTTCCATTAAGCTTTGTTTCAATTAATTTTTCATTAAAAACTGTCTTTTAAAATATCAGATCTATGACCCACTGAGCTAATTATTGAACTTGTTATTCAACAAGATATTCAACAAGTTATCCAACATTTAGAGGATGATAATAAATCAGTTTTTTTGAACATAATCCCTTTTTCTTGTGTTTCTGAACACACATGAGAAAAAACAGTAAATAAACAAAGATCAGTAGTAAACAAAGTAAATAAAGATCAGCATCTGACAACTCTCCATTCTGTTTGCTTGTACTACCATAAAATACCAACTCAAGTGTCACATTTTCACCAGATATACTTGGGAAAGCCCTGAGGAGCCTAGGAAAAACACTTCAGAGTTACCTACTGCTTATGTTACTTTAAAAATAATACTGTTACATAGCTCTTTAAAATTTTAATAACTACGTAAACAGCTGTATATATCAAGGGCCATTAAAATAGAGCTCAAAAAGACTTATTTGGTATGTACATATTGTAGTAGTTTTTGGGGCTGGATGAATTTTACCTGTGACATCAAAGCCCAGCTCTGAATTCTTACATGATAGTCTATTTTTTCTAAACTCTTAAAGATACTGCTAACAGGTTTTTAATTTTAAAGATGGAACATTGCAGCAAACATTTTTTTCTGAATATTAATATTATATTATTTAATAGAACTTTCCCTCATGTTCCAGTCTTGAGGAAATGACACCATTCAAGTAGTTAGTGTATGAGAATTTAGTAGAAAGTGAGAGAGAAAAAAAAAGTAAAAAGATCTTACCACAAACTTCAGTACAGTGTCCAATTGTTAGAATAACACTAATTTTTTCTCCTGTATCCAGAGTGTCATTGGACAGCAGCTTCAGTAGCTCTGACACAGTGTGATACTTTGTCAAGACAACACCCATGGTAGCTATTACGTTAAAAATAATTTGAAGAAAAATAAACTAGAGAGTAAGTATATAGGCATCATCCAAGTATAAAATGCTGTTTTTCAAGGGAACTTACAGACCTCTAAAAAGCCTTGGGCCTGCACAGTTCTTCTGTCTCTCTTTAATTTTAACACTTCAAACTACCATATCCCTCCTGGTGCAGTAATTCTGCCCATGCTACTCCCCATATCCAGCACTGCCTTTTCTCCCAGATTGTGCTTTATAGAGATGTCGTAGATCTGATAAACAGGGCCTTTGCAAAGTGCAAGTTTTGTAGACCTTTGCTGAGTTTCTCTACATCCTTTTTCAGCTCCAGAATAGAGCAAGAAAAAGTAGAATAAGGTTTGACACATACACTATCTGCCACAAAAATAGCTAGGAATGTTTCTGGTAGAGGGCAACCTCTGCATGAAAGTGGGAACACCACTGCTAGTACATATACGCTGAAATCTAATCCTTTCACATACCAGCTTCTTCAAAACTAGGCTCAAAACTACTGCAGGTATACACTTCTAAACTTTTTTTGAACTTCCATTAGCAAGCATTTATGGCAGAAGTGTCAGATATAATAACCACAGCCAACAGCACAGATTTATCAAGCTGAGGGGTTTCTCAAAAGGTTCTGATGGAATACACAAAGACCTCAATAGGATAGCACTATCCAGACAGAAAATGAGAGTAAAGATGTGTTATGCAGACATACCACATTTGTTCAGCTCCGTGCCTGAGTTAAAGCCTCTTAAAGCTTACAAAGCTTATTAGCTTAGGCAGAGGCCTACAGAAACACAGCTCTAACTCCAGGGTCCAAGATGACTGCCACACTCAGTTCTCAGCTTTACTTACACGTAACTAGCACTAGTATCTTATTTCTGCATTTCATTACAGTTTAAGTTTCACTGTGTTTATTTAGCAACAACGGAAAAGTAACCTACATCAGGTGAATGGAATCATTCCCCATATACACATTTGAATTTTTTTAAATCTGCAATATCAACTGGGATGTATGTAAGGTAATTGCCTTTTACCATTCATTCATATCACTTCTCCATCAAAACCAGACTTTAAAAATTACGTTTTAAAATTAGCATATATAAAAAATGGTAGTGGTCTTTTCACTCACAGTCATTAGCAATGCAGGCATCCAAAGTCTTTGTTACTACTACTGCAAGTTTTGTGCTTGAGTGACTCATACAGGAATCATGCATAAGCTTGAGGAGAACTTTAGCTAACGTATCCAATCCGCCAACAGAAACAAAATATTTCTGCACATATACTTAGTGAAAAAAGAAAAAATGTTTCTTAAATAATACAAGTTGCAAACTGTTTTAGCATTTTATCAATTAGGCTCATCACAATTTTTCTGTGCATGTATCATTACATTTCCACCTATGCAACAGAAGTTGGATATGTATTAATCTCCAGAAATGTAGTAATTGTCTTATAAAATAGTTAAGGGAAACACATGGCCATAGTACATGCATACAAACGGCAAACATTATGCTCAAGTGTTACCTAAGTCATTGTTTTTAGAGATGTAATAAGGACTTGTATTTGTAAAGTACTTTTAATCAAAACAGCTTCTAAATAGTTTTTACTGACTTTACTAAATGTAGCCAGTTTGTGGTTACTGGAAGACTTAAGCAAAATGCAGTGTAAGTAAAGATGGGGAGTATAGTTTTCAGAGTAAAAGTTGTAAGAACAGCAAATTAATTTGTAGAGATTGACAAAAAGAAATAAAACATTTAACTATTGAATTAAACTTACTTTTACAAAAGAAAAAAAAGTATTTAAAGCTTGAGCTGCACTTACAATTATTTGCAACTGTGAGACCAACAAATGAACAAATAGGACGAACTATCTCAGGCTCTGTGCAACTTTCAAGCCACTCTCTGGCGTACGGAAAAACTGAACAGCAGATGTTTTGATTATCTTCTGTAAAAGTAAAAACAAATAACTCCAAATCAAAATGTAATGTGAAATTTCAGTTGAACAGTAAAAATGAAAACAAACTGTTGTCACTTTGGAGAAATATTTTAAACTTTTTTCACAACTTTAAGAGCAACACTTACCATTCTGAGGATTGTTAACACAGGCACAAAGAGTACTGCAGATGGAAGACCACAGCTGATAGCACTGATTAGTATTTTCATCTGACAGATTCATTTCAGATGTGGAAAGAGTTGTTCTGTTAAGAACAATGCAAGCAAGTCACAAATAGTCAAGCAAACCTAAGTCCTAGGTAGTCTATCATTTTTCTGTTTGAATTGCAACTGTTTGTTTACCTGAACAACTGCAGCAGAAGACCAATGCAGCCTGTATCTCTGACATAGGTTTGCCCACTTTCTAAAACAGAACACATACAAGACTCCGAAGACACATGCAACTTGAGGCAAGATCTTGATGTCAAGTTTAATTTACATATACACATTTTATTTCCATTTCTTAAGCATATACCCCTCCAAAAAAACCAAAAATCACACCAACACATTGGCAAAAATGTTCAATTTCTTTCTATGTCTATATTTTTTCTATACATTGTCAGAAAATACTGGTTTGCATTACTTTTTTTTTTAAACTATAATTTCATTTTTAGAACTAAACCACTTTCCTATTTAAGGAAACCCTAGTGAGCGATGATCTACTTACACAATTCAGGTTCAGTTACATTCAACCATTCATCTTTATAAATTAATTTTACCAAAACATTACTTACTGAATGTTCCAAATTTCTGTACTGCAGATTGGCAAATAGAAAAAAAGTGGTGTTATAACAAAGAAAAAAAAAACAACAAAAAACTTACTATTATTTGAAACCAGTACTAAGATGACATAAACAGACATTCTTTTCAAGTTCACAGCAGAATCCTTATTAATTAAAAATACCATGAGGTCTTCAAAGAATGCAGAAGTACACAGAGCTTGTTGACAATAAACTGAAACCAGAAAATAAAAACCATTAAGTCCTAAAGCAAGCCATTCATAATCCTAAATTATTTTTGTAATATAGTAACTAGAATCTAAATTGCATCCAGTATGTGGTGAGTGGAGACAAAACAGGATTATAAAGTGACTGAGGGCTTCCCCCTGTATTCTGTTCTAAACCAACCCAGACCTAGGCAAACTTGGAAACAACCTAGGAGTCATTTAGCAGTTGCTGCTCAGAAGAGAAGAAGTACAGCTGTCTGGTATCATAAAGACATGCTGTCTACACAAATCAACAAGGTATTTCTCCAAATCTGGGGATGGACAGTGAAACAGTAGCACCTTTACTGCTCCTTGCTCAAACTGATTATCTTGTAATCTGATTTTTGAGACAAAAAAAAAAAAAAGGAGACAAACCACAAGCAGAAGTAGCAACATGGGATCATAACTCATTCAGAAATAGAAATAACATTACTTATTGTTACCATTACTCTCGATTATAATTCCTAACGTAAATAAAGCTGCTTCCTTTACTATGCAGTGAACACTTGACTTTGCAAGATCATTTACAAACATCAAACCACCAATTTCTCGAAAATATTCGCTTGCTTCACCTATAACAGAAAAAAAAGAACAAAAATTAAAAGTTTTTCTTTTGTTTCTTTGTAGAATGAAAACTTTCCAAAATTTTATAACTTCTCAAGCCTTATATCCTTTAGATAACTTTTTACAGCGACAACCAGCTTCTTAACATATATTGTGAACATAAATTATTGCATTGTTTCTAAGGAAAAATGCTTCTTACTGTTTTGTTGACAAATTGAATAAATAGTGATTAAAGCCTCTTTCTGAGATACAGGGCAATCCATCTGATATTTAAGGCATTCAAGCAGTAAGTTCAGATCTGTTTTCATATCTAAGAGCAAACACAAACAATTTCATGAAAATTGTTATCTTTTCTTTATATTATCTATTTAGCATTTCAATAAACCTAGCCAAAAATGCAGTATGTATATGTATTTTAAAGCAAAAAAAAAAGTAAGCAAAATGGAGCTACGCTACTTCTATCCATCTATAAATAACTAACATACTTAACCTAAAAATATTCCTCTCCATAGTTTGTTATTTGAGCATTATTTCATTTGCTAAAGCAACAGCCTCCTTTTAATATTTCTGGCCTTTAATTACTAGTAACTATTAGTAAATGTGATGTAAATGACTAAATAATAAATCTGCAATTGCAAGGTGCATTAAGTGTATTTAACTGAATAATAGAGAACCATTAAAATATTCAGAGTGAAAATACAATTGAAAATCTACAGAGTGAATAGGGAAAGAATCCAACAAAGCAAGGCTTGCTATATGATATTTAGTTACAGAAGGCTTAATAACTTACCACAGCACCTAGAATCTTGAATCAGGTTGTTAGGTTAGTAAGTTAACAGAATGCATTTTCTGGGCACCTACATACAACCCTAGGAAGGTAAACGGCTTTGGAAATCTGTTTCTAGTCCTTTGGGTATAATAAAAGAACTTGATAATTATTTGCAACAGTAACAGCAGATATTGTACATTTTAAACACTTGAAAGGTTTGGGGTTTCTTAAAGAAGTTAAAAATATAATAAAAATGTGGGTAAATATTTGCAAAAAAAAGTGACTTTGTAGTGGTATTATTTACTGTTTGAAAGTTTGTCATTAGATTTGCCCTTCAGCTAGCCAATACAGAATGCAAGTGTTTGTCAGCAAGGAAAATGAACATTTCCCTAACAGCTCACCACTCCATGACAGACCCACCACAGTCTACTAAGACTTGGTAAAACTGATGCAGATAATAAATGACAAATTACATCAGGTATCTTACCACACTGTTTTTTCTGCACCTTTTGAGTTTCCATTTTTGGTTGTATCTCTGTTCTTGTTCTACAACAGCAAGGAAAAAGTGTTTTCTTTTCTGTTCAGATTAGCAGTGTTTATAATATCATATGAAGTATAAATTAAATCATTTTTCTTAAAATACAATCTTTCTGAATTTCTGGCTTTACTCTATCATCTGACATACACAGTTTAACATGCTCTTGCATGACAAGTATTTCCTTAGGAAATACAGTGTGTTATAGTAACACTGCGTTTGTAACTATTATGTTGTTATCTTTTGAAAGTTAACATTTTGCAGAAATCAGGTAATTCCATGTTACCATTGTGGGGCACCAAAAATTTCCCTGTCGTTAAAAACATACCTAGCTCTGTGTCATTTATTAGAATAAATCTGATCCAATTTTCCTTACAATAGGTTGCCAGCTTTGTAATCAGGCAAGAACTGGCAGTAAGACCACCAAGTAATATTATGTAGATCAAGTGTGTCTGACATCCACTATGAAACATTCAGCCTCCTCTTGCTACTCACTGAGCCACTAAACCATAACTATGTTGTTTCATCCGTATTGATTAAAAAAAAAAAAATTAGCATGAACTGAGACATTATTTTTTAAACTAAGAATTTTAGTTCACCAAAGGAATTATCACATTACACGAACTACATAAACCAGAAAAACCCACAGGATCAATTTTACATAAATCTAATGTGTCCACATCTGAGAGTTAGTTCAGCAGCAGAGTGAAATTCAGGTTTGGAAGCAGAAAGATGGTCCCTTAACCATGCCCCAAGTACTAAACACAAAAGGTTGATGCAAGCATCACAGCAATCTGTTTCAATCTCTCAGAAATTATTCCGCTCCAGGTAGAAACTTTAAATCCATGATAAATCCAGCTTAATAAGGGATTAGTTATCCTTCTCAAAGTAGGCTCTAAGAAATACCAGTGTCATCTTAATGATGACAGCCAGTCCTGCATTCCATTTAGAGTTACCGATTGTCCCCATTTCTTTGCTGCTTCCCTTAGTTCAAATGCTCCATATGCATCCTTATAGCAGCACTGGTGAAGCACGTGTTTTGAGAGGGAAAGTTGAAGAAGAGTTCATCTTCCTTTACTCTTCCAGAAGTGATAATATATATTTTCTTTTAATGTAAGAAGGTTTAATATAAGAAGCACTATAGAAAGATGTCTTGACCTTTACTGGATCTTTTTCTTTTGCAACATACAGAAGCCTACATTAAAATGCAAATAGCTCAACTCTGTTGTTGCATCACAAGGCAAAGACGAAAAGATAAACATTTGCTGCAACAGACTTCTGGCAAATGTTGGATATAAAATAAAGTAATTACCTCTTCCCCATCAGCTATGGAAAATAATCCAGTAACATCCTTTCAAACCTCAAAAAACCACTCTCAAGAAAGTAGAGATACATTCATCTGTTCGTTCGGCAGCATTAGAGCACACGCCCTGAACACGCAGGAAGGCCGGCACAGCTCCCGTGGAGGCCGACGGGAGCGTCCCGTCAGTCAGGGCCTGGGCTGCGGGACTCGCCCCGCACAGCCACACCAGGAGAGAAACTGCCAGGCTCGGGGGGATTTTTCCTTTTTAAAAACCCAGTGGTCAAATCCTGTACAGTGGAAGACACCCAGAGTGCTGGGGTCCTATGGAAACCAAAATTCACACCAGCAGCTGAGAATGAATCTGCTCATTTTTGAGAAACACTGCTCAGTGTAACAGACCTTTGAAGTCTTCCAGTGCTACTTCAGCATTCATCCCATCCCTCCTCCCTCTCAAATGAGCCATGTATGATTTATAACTCGTTATCAGAGTTCTACTTTGAAGTAGAAGTCTTAACCGGTACTCCAGATCCTCCCAAATACAAAAAAGAAAGGACATATAAAATATTTAAAAAGAAAAAATAAGGGCCAACAGTCTAAAGATGAAGTAGCAAAAGCATTCTCCTGCCAGCTCTCAGGAGGGGTGGTGAATATCAAGGGGCTGGGAAACAGGGCAGGCATTAGCTACCTGTGGGAGCGGCAGTGGCGGTGGCTCTGGCCGGCCACCAAGGCCACCCCGGGCTTCCCGCCGGGCCCTCCCCGCGGCGCGAGGCAGGACGGAGGCCGCAGCGCCGCCCTCAGCCGCGCGCCCTTCCCGCCTCGCCGCGGCGCGCGCGGCCGCTCGCCTCGCCGCCGTCCCGCCTCAGGAGCCGGTTCCAGCCAGCGCCGCGGGCAGGGGCAGCGCCGGGCCCGGCCCCTCGGGGCAGCCGGAGATCGACCCCTTTTGGCCTTCGCCCAGCCTCAGCGCGGCTGCGGGCCCAGGCCAGCGGGAAATCACTTCGCTTTCAGTGCAGCTCCGTTTCCGTACATGGCCTTTTGGAAACTAAACAATGCCACAGAGGACAGTTAGTGACCACCTCACATCTGCCAGACACAAAAGGGTACAGGAAAAAGAAAGAACCAAGCTTTCAGGCACGCACTCCCTTTCCCTGATGCCCCTGAACTCAATACAGCATTCCCTTGCTCTTCTCACAGTTAGATCCTTGGACCATCAATGCTATATTAGCCTCTTCCAACCTTTTGAGAGCCCTCCCCCCTCAACATGAAGAGCAGCTCTTATGAAAACATGCAGCTCTGCTGCAACCCAGGTACACCAATTTGTAATCACAACTTACCCTACCAAAGAATAGCTGCTGCTTTTTTTCTTTCAAAGGTGAATCAGAAAAGTCTAGATTCAAAAAAAAAAAATATCAGGATTGGGTATGATTTTATTTGTCCTCAGCAGAAAAAAAAAAAAAAAAAAAAAAGAAGATAAAATTGTTACAAATAAAGGAACTTTAATTTGCAGGTAACACAGAACAGTCCAGTCAGTGGCAGAACAGCTCAGTATTTACAGAACACAGCAGCAGTGCCCGGCAGCAACAAATCCGAGATCCATTATCCTACAGCTGGAAAGTCGCTGAAGTCTGTGACATTCCACTGTAGATATAGGTATTATTAAAAATTACAAACTGCCCTGTAATGACTTTGATAACCTCCTGTGCAGCAGCTCCTGTAAAAGAAGGAAAAAACAAACAAACAAACAAACAAGATAAAACAGAAGGTAGTTAGCAGGTCATATTTAAATACAATAAAATAATGTTATTTATCTAGAACTGACTACACTGGAATTATTTCAGAAGCACCTGATACAACTCCTAGGATGAAAAAATGCCTTTTAGTACTTCCCAGTATAGAAGAGGCTCAGAAAGCTACTGCTTCAAAGGTAGTTGTATATACTTTCTCTCCACGTACACACACAGAGTAAAAATGTGTGAGCTGACAGACCCATGCAAGTTGTGTTCTCTCTAAATTAAATTGAGAAGTTCAATTAAAATCACAGAATCATAGAAAGGTTAGGGTTGCAAGGGACCTTCAAAGGCCGTCCGGTCCAACCCCCCTGCAAGGAGCAGGGACATCTCCAACCAGATCAGGTTGCTCAGAGCCTCATCCAACCTGGCCTTGAATGTTTCCAGGGATGGGGCTTCCACCACCTTTCTGGGCAACCTGTTCCAGTCATCTACAACTCTCATTGTAGAAATTTTTTTTCCTAGTATCCAATCTAAATCTACCCCCCTCTATTTTAAAACCATTACCCCTCATCCTGTCACAACAGGCCCTACTGAACAGGCTCTCCCCGTCTTTCTTGTAGGCCCCCTTGAGGTACTGGAAGACCGCTATCAGGTCTCCCCGGAGCCTCCTCTTCTCCAGGCTGAACAGCCCCAACTCCCTCAGCCTGTCCTCATATGAGAGGTGCTCCAGCCCTCTGATCATCTTCATGGCACTCCTCTGGACCTTCTCCAGCTGGTCCATGTCCTTATGTTGGGGGCTCCAGAACTGGACGCAGGTGGGGTCTCACCAGGGCAGAGTAGAGGAGGAGAATCACCTCCCTTGACCTGCTGGCCACACTCCTCTTGATGCAGCCCAGTATTGTGTTAATGTAAACGAAGATGTGTACTGTGTTAATTTTTATATTAATACAATTATTCCTTTCCTTTTTTTTTTTTAAACTCAAAGGCTCTTTCAAGTACTTTATTTTTAAATACTTTTATTTTTAAGCTACTAGAATTGATCTGCTGAGATGATTTAAGTTTATTTGGTTTCTTTTACTGACTTCAAACCCTTGCTGTCTCCACTTTTTCTGTATACCATAAGAAGTCACACCTGGAGAATGAAGGGGAAGATTTTGTCCTAATACTATCTTTGACTACAGTCTGTGATTGCAGCCTTTGCTCTGACAATACAAAATAATTAAAGCAGTGGAGATTCTGACTCAAGTATGTACTACAGCAGGTTGGTTGGTTTGTATGGACCTCAAATACAGTGACATTCTTACCTCCCATGAAGGCAGCAATCGCATGTGGCTCAGCAGCTCCGTAGCGACAACTGGACAGCAAAGTAACAGTTAGTATTTTCAGGTCAGCTTTACCAACAAAATGACACTTAAGATACAATACTTACAACTCATGAACGTAGTCATCTTTTACCACTACAGACAACCCATGTTCTTGTAAGAAACCAGTAAGGCATGATTTTAGTTTTCCAATATCATCTTCTACCTGATAGTTGTAGACACCTGGAAAATAAGTTAACTGTTTCATCACAAAACTGTAACACCATATTCAAAGTTAATGGGTTTAAATGGCAATGTAAGTATTTTATTTTTCTGAAAAGTTTCTAAGCCAATTAATATATCAAATTATGAATACTACTGATAATTGAATATTCTGTTGATGCTGCTCATGGTAACAACAAATTACTGCAAGTTGAACCGATTCATAATCCATGCAACCCATTTCAGTGGTATCAGTTCCTTAAGTTCCCAAAGAGAAAAAATTCTCACTTTAATAAAACCACAACTAATGCTGTATTTGTAGTTTATGACTAGTATTATAACAACTATTGGATCTTTGTATTTCTTTTGATAACATTAACAAACTTTGGTATTAACATACCTGGATATCTACCATGCTGCTTATAAAACCTATCTACAGCCCGTAGCATTAAGTACAGCACTAGTTCACTGTCTGGGTTATCCATATGGGAAACTGAAAATAGCAAGAGAACTGGTTAGTTAGTGCAGAATAAATGGAAAAATACATGTTTTGCATTACTTGAAAGCAAGATATTTCCCATGTGCTTAAACTGTAAAATCTGCAGTAAAAAGAAATCTTAATGAAAACAGCCTGCAACTGAGAATCTCAATGACTCAACTGTCAGATGCAGGACTGACTCCAGTGTATGACAAAATTGTATTGTATGTATTTGATATAAACTGTTCAGTGAAGATATTTACATTTCAACTCTGACAGCTGCTATAACATTAAATGGGATGTTCCTTAGTTATAATTTTGGGATTCAAAATGCATGCTTCATATATTTAACTGTAATGGCTGTAATTATAAAACAAGTCTTAAATCCCTTAATGTACACCTCAGTAGTCTTTCTAAATACTAACTACTACTTGTATCACATTGCATATTATCAACTAATTCAAGAAGCTTTCACTTAAATTACAAATATTACAAAACATACGTATACAACAAAATGTATGCATTTTGTCCAAAACATTCAGGAGTTGTATAAGCTTAATTTAAATTATCTTTAATAAAAAGGTATTTCCAGCTTTTTGATTTTTTTTTGTTTATGTAGGTTCAAAAAATAAAAATCAATAATAAGTTTGCTAGTTCATATACTGAAAAGATAAGCTGAGAAGGGTCAAGACAAATTATTCTCATGTCTTTGGTCAGGTGAAAGCACCTTTCCAGCTCTGTCAGAAATAACTGAGGTACACAAAAGAGAAGTTTGAAGAAAATAATGTTTTACTTATGTGCTACCAAAAATTAAATCTGCAAGGGAAGAAAAAACCCTGAAGCATGCATCAGTCTGTAAGATCATTTTTGAACTTTCAAAATCAAATTGAACTCAACATCCTAGACTTAACCCATACTTCTAGTTGATGTCAAATTATCAAACTGCATAATGAAACAGAACATGTAACATACAATTCTTTTTAATCACAAAATCATTTCAAGTTGAAATACAGCTGAAGTACAGGCCAAAAAGGAGCACTTACTGATTTCATCCTTGTTAAAAGTATTTAAACCATATTCTTCAGACAGAGATCTACATCGTACTACTCGGAGAAAAGCTGAGTTGCTGCCTAAGCGGAAGGTGCAGAAAGGAGAGCGTTACCTACTTGAATGTGTCACCAATTACTACATCTTTTTACGTCCGTATCTCTAATGTGTTAAACATGAAAGACAAACTTATCGTAATTTCATTTAACACTTCACTGTTTCTTCTGGTAGCTTGCAGTAGCAAAATCTATTAAACTACATTTAGGTCTATTATCTCAAGTATTTTAGTGAAATACTTTGTGATTATTTACTACTAGAATCTAAACGTGTCTGCCATGTTAATGTAACAGCTCATATGTGTAGCTCTTCTAGAGCAATTCATCAATCACAGCTATCAACTGCATGTTTTCCTCTTCCACGCTGCAAATGAAGATGGGTTCTTTCCATCTTCTGCTACATCTATCGCTGTCTCATATATTCTCAATTAATATTCTAACAGTACAGCTACGAGCGGGAAAAGGTTATTCTCCAGTATCACTGCTATGAAACAACCCAATGTGCAGCTACTTCCTAACACTGAAAAATGAGGAACTGCGAGGTTCTTGAAACTCCCAGCGAACGATATGTCAATACAGGGGTGCTGTACTCTTGGCAACATGCTTACAGGAAGATTTTTCCAGTTGCAAGGAGACTTAGCCAGGCTGCTGTGTGGACACGTATATTTATCCAGAACAGACATAACCTAAAATGCCACCAATAGTACTACACACTGCATCACTGTTTTACCCTTTCAGACTACTGGAAGTTTACAGAGCCTGCACTCTGAAGCTGGTATCACAGAATGGGCATTAGGTGCTAATCACACACAGTAGAGAACATCTGTTACCTGTTGTTCGGACCTGAAAAAATATCATATCTTTTCAAAGCCAACCTTTATAGACTCACTATTGAGATATACTGAAGATCTGCTACTTCCACTGAAGACGAGGGATGCAACTGCTAAGCACTTACTTGAAAAGCTCAAATATTGAGTTACTGATTAAAAAATGCATTATCATTCAAAAGTTTTTTATTATTTGATCATTGCATAAACACAGCTACAGAATCCAAGCATACTCACAAAGTAATTTTAATTCTCTTTCTGAAATGGACTCGGGTGCCTAAAAGAGACAACATACTCATTCCAGTACATACTAACCAGAGAATTTTTTTCCAGAGCTATTAATATATTAATTGTGAAATAACCAGTCGTCCTTGTAAAAAAAAAGTAATCTTAAATTGTAAATAATATATGCCTGTATGCCTTTTATTATGACCAAACCAAAAGTGATAAATAAAACAAACCACAGATAGTATATGTCATTAGAACTTATTTAAGCCTTTTGAAGAGAATGAGGTAATTAAGCATTATCTTTTCATACCTGCCTCCTTTGACTTAATTCTGTATAGAATACCAAGGAAAAGATGTTTCTAACAGGACAGAAGGGCCATACATTTGTAATTACCTTGCCTAGGGATTGTAACAATTTAGCAGCATGGTTACCCACAGCAGCGATATCCTTCTTTGCTTTTTCACGGTATCTGTTAATAATAAAGAAGTCTTAATAATTACAGCATAAAGCCATCAACTTCACAGGGAAGATAATTTATTTTTATTCTATATTATAAAGACAAAACACAAGCCACATGAATGCAAGTGAGCTACCTCAAGGACATGAATGCAATTATTACCTCCCTGTATGACACTTTGACATGGCCGAGCTGTTCACTGAATGTGTGGCTTAAAAACTACATGCATAATGGTTTTCTAGAAACTGGTTAAAAATCAAAATTAATATTATTACAAACAGTCAAAGGAAGAATAGCTGTATGTCCTTCATTTGGCTTCTAATATTTTATTAATTCCTGTATTTTAATATTTGTAGCCATAGTATATTTGAACTATAACAATGCAAACATCTCAACAACACAGCATTTAATACAACTCAATTTCAGAGTTCATTTTAAGGAACTGTAATTGTTCCATCTGCAATTAAAACCCTGTAACACTTATTGGAATTGAGAACTAAAGTACATAATGATGTGCAAATTCAGGACTGATGCTTATGGAATTCAGATTTACAAATTAGGATATCTGTGCAAATTCAAGCAATTATGGTTTCATTTAGCAAAACAGTGATACAAGTTCTTGGCTTTACTGTCATTACACAGAGTAACTTCCATGAAGCAAGATCAATCAGTTATTTTAGACATGTAACAGATTTATATTTTATATTTAATGCAATTTATCACAGTTTTGAGGAATGTACTTCTAAAATTAAGATTTCATTTTGATTAGTAAACACTAAGGCACGCAATCCTTTCTCTAGTAGAGGTTTATTTCAGAATCCATGGAGAAACAATCAAAATATATTCGAAATTACACTTTCCTATTTGAACAATTCAACAGTCCAACTGCACAGACAATATATTTAACAAAGTCTTCACCAAATTACTGTTTGATTTTAAAGATAAAAAAAAAGGAGGAAGAAGCAATCAATTGCAAAGAAAATGTGGTAACACACTAAGGAAGTCTTTTGTGCCAACAATTTGCATCATGTCGAAGATGCACAGGAGTAGAAAGTTCCTGTTGAGGATACGTGCATTCAAAGGCCTTCCTAAAATCTTGATCCACACTGACGCTGTTTAGAATTTGCAGTTAATGTTCATTCATACCCTTCCTTATCTACCAAGTAATCCCTTCAAAGGGCATTGATTAGAATTAAGTCTTTAGAATTAAATACCTAGGAAACTAGTGTTTCTGTAACCAGGCTGACATACATATGGAGGAGAAAAACCAAAGGCTGTGTTTAAGCAACAATTTGCTTTGGACAGCAGCAACTGGGCTATGGGATCTACTATGTATAGGAAGGTCTTTATTAAAGCTGAAACTAAGGAAAGTGATCACTTGCTACCCAACCTTCAGAAACTGGGACGCACTGAAGGCTTAGGCCCTGGTTCCGAACAGCAGATAGCATCTATACGGGGGGCAGACAGCCCCAGGCTGCTGTACTTCCCACACACCTCCTCACCCTGGTCCCATATACACACTTTTTTTTTTTTTTTAAACACAGGAATTCATGCACTTTGTGAGGACTGAAGTCATCACCATTTACTACCATTAGCAACTATTAAATTACAAAAATGTATACTTACACATTTTGCAATTTGATAAATTTATTGGAGTCTGCTATCATATCTGGAATAGTGCCCCGGACAGGCAAACTTCCTTGCCCCTCATTTGCCACAAATTCCTTTACAGCTCGAGCCAAAATCCAGAAGGAGGGTGACTGCAAATGCACAAGAGACAGTCATATACAGAAACGTTAGTTATGATGCTTTTTCTACATTTAAGTTTTACCCTTAATGACTCATTACCTGCTCTGTGAGATTTATGCAGCAATCATCATTAAAAATATCTTGAATACATCTTGGAATCTATGAGAAAAAAAAATTGGTTTGTATTTACTTGACTTTCAATTTCTTGAATTATCTCAACACTCACTACACAGGTGAGCAAACTCTAAGCAACCTCAGAGTTTCATATCAAAATCTCTTCTGCATCTTACATAGTCAGTGCTTCTCAGACATATTTCAAATAGCAGCACTGCCCAAGAACTTGCTTCCGATCAAGATGAATGTTACTAACAAAATCTCACCTTATTTCCGTCTTCTACATGGAAGACTTAAAACTGGTAGCAACATCAGCAAAAGGTATTACCAGTCCCAGCTGCCCATCCTACCTGCTAGAGGCAGAACAGCAAAAAGACCAGGAAAGCGAAGAGGGGCTGCAAAAGTGAGAGTGTTTGGACTCCTTAACCGCTGCAGTTTAGTCTAGCACACAAACTAAAATAAATGACTAATATCCTGGGACATGGCTTGTTCTGGCTCAGATGTCAGCACTAAGTTTTATCTGCTACTTTCCTGGGAGACTTAACGTGACTGTCCAAGAAAGGATCAGCACAGCTCAAATAAAAATGCAGTGTAATCTAGAAAGAATCACAGAATGTGCTTTTACCCCATGCAGCTTTTGCAATTTACCATTGATGAGAGATTAAGGAAATTAGAGGTCAATTCTAAACTATGAGTTACTACTTCAAGATTATTTAAAATCAATAAAAACTTCGCTTCTAATGTTTTTAAGCTTGATCAGTTTATTAAAGGAATTTTGTAACATGTTTCTTCAAGAGGAAAGTACTGAATTTGCCAAGTCAAAGGTCCCTTGCAGCACTTCATTGCTATACAGAATAAATACTACAGCAAGTGGCTTCTATATAGCACAATATCAACAAATGCCTACTGAGTCTCTCTCCTAGCAATGTGTTTAAATCGGACATCATCTACACCAGTGACTGCTAATTCTTTCTAACTGCACCAAGCACTTTACAGTTTAATCTGTAAAAGAAAATCTGAAAGTCTAAGACAAGAATACACTACTAATGAACTCTGGTTACTGACTTATTCTGTACTTGAATTCAAGTCTTCAGGAAGGAAATGTAGCTTGCTTGCATAAGCAAGGAAATAAAAGAATTTCCATAAGCTACAGTGCCACCTAGTCCAGGTCTATCTTGCTACACAATTTGAATTTTAAAAATTGTACTAATCCTGTTTTACCTAAATACAAATGATGCAAATGGAATTCCTGTCCTAAAAGTGCACAATATGTTCTGAAAAAATGAGGTAGTTGAAATTTCTTAAATTTTGTCATATAGATGTTTATTTTACCTCTGTAGTATTTAATGCTGTGTTCACGTTTTTAATAGCTTCTTCAAAGTTTTCCTCATCTTCTAGGGTCCCATTTTCATTCTTTAAGATACCTTATTGAAAACAAAACAAAACCAAACATAATCCCCTGAATTACATTTCATCATTTAGGTCTTACCAACAGAGCAGACTGGCTTTGGATGTATTTGTAGCATAATAACGAAGCAGCCAAAAATTGAATTACCAGTAAGAGGTACTGATAAAATTAGCTACATATACATTCTGCATATGATTCATTTTCCTGTGATGTTAAATAGAAGTTACTTATGACAAAATTACCAGTTTATTTATGAGAGAGAGTGAAGTTTCATAACTACTAAATTAATGTAGATGGCAGTAAAAAAGCTAATTTAACTCTCCTTCCCATCCACAGTCATGTTTTGTTGGGTTTTTTTTTTTAGTCAAATTTGGCAAACACTTATGAACCCACATGGCAAGTCAGACCAAGAAATGGACTGCACTGAGAACCCAATTTAACCAAAGGTAATCACTACAGATCAGATTAGTTCCCTAGCCCAACCTGAGGATAAGGATGACAGAACCACTCAGCAATATGCACATAGGCCAGCTTTCAATGAGGAAATACCAAAAATTCTGTTAATGTTTTTATTCTATAATCATTTAAGATAATGTATTTCTAGATCTTAAAAATGCCTCATTAATTTTAGAACCCAGAAAAGGTATTAGACTGAAACATCTGTTAAAATGAAGTCTGTTCACATAGCAGTTACAGTGTATTCAGTAGCTACATAATCTTTCTCTCTCTAGACTACTTATGTAGAGCTGAAATGATGATCAACAGTTTGGTGGGTCAACTGACCAATCAAATAGTTTCAGTTAAAACAATTTCAGTGTCAAAAGCCACTTGCTTTCTTCTTTGTCACATTTTCCACATTAAAGATCAACATTTTCTACAGGATTTTCTCTTAAGGCCTCTCCTCCCACTCAAATCAAAACATACTCTTGATCTTAAACAGCGAACAGTAAGAAGCACTGACAAACTGCATTTAAAAGCAAATCTGGGATCTTAAGATCCACCTGTATAAAACAATCATTTAGAAGAAGAATCATTCTGTATAAGCCAGCAGTTTTTAATAAATTAACCCTGAGAGAACTTCTGATTATTTTTCAGATATTGCCTTATATATTTCTGCCAGTACGAGTAAGGGACTCCTAGGACATACATTACCTTGCCGAATCAGCTGTCTGAAGGCTTCTTTTTCTTTGTAGCTCTTAGGCAACTGATCACTTTTCTAAATTTAAAAACAGAAAAACATTTTGTCTTTAACATATCTACTACTGATCTCATTGTGTTCAGACTGCTGAACTCTAGAGTCTGTCACTGTTTATATACATTCATTTTATTTCAATTAGTAACCTTTTTTACAATTATCTTTTTTTTTTTTTTGCACATTATCAAAATAATAATCTAGTTTAGAAAAGACATATCTAAAGTAGTAATAATAATAATAGCGATGATATGCAGTTTTGCAATATACCTCATTAAACCATTTTGTAAGATACTTGGCTACAATCACAATCCATGGAGTGTGGCTATGGTCCTGTAATTGAACAGCAGAGAAATCTTTGTCAAGTTGTGAAAAGATAAAAACTGGAGACAAATTTAAAATTCATTTTAAAGGTAAACTCCTAACATCCCTTCCATTATTATAAAAACACAGGACGTGTTCCAGATTTTGATTCAGAAATAACATTCTCTAACTAGTATAAAACAATTTAAATTATTATTCGTTTACTTAAAAGAAAGGTGGCTAAGTCAAGTTCTCCAATATTTCTCTGGAGTGGAACTTCAGTTATGCACCAATACCCACACTGCAAAGCTCTGCAGCAGTACGTAATCATAAAAACAAAAGAGAGACTGAGGGGCAATCAGTCTAAAAAAAGATCAAGTTGTCCAGGAATATTCCTTACTTCCCAAGACCCTCACTTACTTAAGATTTAAACACAGACTGTAACATTTGGGGCAGAGGCTAAAAATAGTACCTCGTGACTGATTCTACAGTTGCCTCTGCTGAGATGAGACTCGGCACCAAGGAAAGGCATCTGCCAAGAGTTATTTTCCTAGAATCCCTGTTCTATGTCTGCATCCATCATAGCGCAAAACACATACCAACCTTTTTGTCCATATGATCCAAGTCATAAGACTGAATGTGTTCCTTCAGTTCTGGAAACTGTTTGTCCAGCCTCAGATCTTCTAACGTATTGTCAGGATGAGATTCAACAACTGTGAAAAAAATTACACAATATATTTCACAGTTTGACATCCAGCCTTCAAGACAGAGCTATACAGTGCATCATCTGCTCATTTAACTGCTTGATTCTCAAAATAACTGTTTTGCGTACGGTAACTTTAATGTCAGGATAATCGCCAACGTTACTATTTGTTGCAGTCCGTAATTTCTACGCGTTCCTCAAAGAATGCTCCTGGTGATGAACTGCAAACTGCGTAAAACTTAATAAAGACTAAATACATCACAAGGTAAAGACGGAAAAAAAAAAAACCCACAACCAAAGTGATATTACATATTGAAGCTTTAAACCTTTTAGAAAAGTCTTTATCCCAGAAAACCTTCTAACCTGTATGTTCTTTAATAATGACTCTCATATAACCAACCAGTCCGTAAGTCCTGCAGATCAGCAGAGGAATGTTGGCATTCCAGAGAAGCTCAGCCAAGCGCAGCAACGTACTGTAAGGAAAAACATTTTTCTTTTTCAGATGTACAAGAGGACAACAGTTAACTATAAAGTTAACTCTTATACAAGTAACTTGCGAAAGAGAACTTCTCTATGAGAGAACTCTAATATTATCATGATTCTAAGCACACATAAGGTGATTAATTTTATATGTGAATTTACACTAGGTAAGAAATACATTTATCATTACCTTACTTATATTTAACTCCATCCTCCCAAATACTGCAAGTATCAATTAAACTTCAATGAGTTGTGAAAGAAAGAAAAAAATAATTATATCTTGTATTGCACATATGCCTGCAGTTGAAACATGCTTTTACAAGTGAATGAAAACAACTTTAGATGATTCGTTACCTTTCTGGTAGCTGTGTTGCAACCACCAAGTTAAACCGATTAAAAAAGGATGGGTCATTGTCTAGAAGTTTTTCTGGACTCTAAATAGTAAGAAAAAAAAAACGTCATCAGGAAATACTGAAAATTTCTGAATACACAGCAAATCTGTTCAACATTCAACGTAAAGTATTAAGTGAAACCTATAAAATTACAGTGAAGTTATAAAATAATGTTTCAAATACATAAATTGACTTATTGCAAGTAACTTAAGATCTTCTCCCTCAAATGCTGTTTTATCATGAAGCCACTTAAACTGCAACATTACAAAGACAATATATAGCTACGATTTCAGGCTTTTATCACATTGTATAACAAGAAATGTAGAACTAATTTAGGAAAACAAACCTCTTCAACAAAGTTTCCAGAAACATCATTATTCAATTCTTGCAAGAGCTCAGTGGCACTCTGGGCACGACTCTGTTTCAGAACAATCAAAACAATATTTAATCTCTTGACATGTAATTTATATAGTATATCAGTACTACATATGCTACATGCTAAAAAAAATTCTAGCTTATGACGAAGTCCTTACTCCAAGCCTTGCTTATCTGAAGAAAAAAAAAAAAAAATCCTTTACCAGCAGGCACTTGCTTGAGACTATTTTGAGTAATATAATTTTAAAAACAAAAATTACATGACAGACATTTATTAATTTCCAGGCGTTACCTATGCCTCTTGTACTCTCTTGTTTCTGTGATTTCCCCCCCTCATCCACCTCTCTGCTCTTAGCTTTACTCCTTCAACCACAATTCTCTTCCACCTTATCCTTCCAAAGATTTTCTTAACCATATCAATTTTTTCCATTCAATCTTGCAAAAACTGAGCTTATCTTCTCACTTATGAGCAACTACAAAGTAAACATGGGGAATGCTGTCAAAGAATAAATATATTTTAACCTATACATACATGTTTTCAGCATCACTTATAATAATACATTTGAGTATTTACTCAATACTTTCACACTTTCAATACACCTAAACTGATGTTTGTTGTCTCCTTACCTGACCAATATGGCTTTTCTGTAGAAAGAAACTGAAAAGGAGACAAGAGAAAAAGTTTTTTTTAAGAAAAACATTAAAGTTACATTTTGTAGTGCAGAATATGTTGCTGACTCTCGTATACAAACTGAGTTCCCCCTTAAACCTGCTTTTCTTCTCCCCACCATTGTAAGATTTTCCTCATGATCAGCTTCTTAAGGAAACTTTCCAACACCTAAGCCACAAATCTGAAAAACAACACATGCCAAACTCCTCTGGAAGCCAGGATCATACTGCAGATTCTTTTCCATTAGACTAACTAAAGACCGATTATTACTCATTTCTTCATGTAATGGAATATCCTTCCCTCATACATAACCCCTGTAAGTAGACAGATATTTGTAGGTATCTACCCGAACCATAAGAAACTGATCTAGAATTATTAAACAATTTTTTTTTTAATAGGATTTGTGAAGAGTTTATTACCCTTTCCCCTGCTGCACACAGCCTTTCAAAGCTGTGAAAGATAATAAACGGCTATTAGTCACAGTCTCACAATGATAAAGTAATGAAAAGTAAGTTATTTTCATCACCAAAATTGCAGAAAATACATTTAGCCATGCTGAAACACAAGCAAATCTTGCATTGTCCTATCTTAAGATAACAGCAAACAAGTTATTTGTAAATATTTTTATAGAGTAGACCACTGTCTTTATAAACTTGATTTGTGAAGCAAATAGACTTGTAGGATACAAAAAAAGCAGCTAAAAAACTACGTAAAATTTAGCAGCTAATATCAAAATGATCATGCATGCTGTGTATGTCACAAAGGGTCATAACCACAAAACACTTGAAGAAACATATAGAGGCTTTCTAAATTACTAAGAATTTTTGAAGATTTCTTAACAAGTGTAGAGATGGAACTACTTATGAAACTCTATTACTTCTCAATTTGTATCAGAATCTAGTAACAAACCTACTTATTTCCAACATCTTCTCCGGTCACCTGATTCCCATCGACAATTGTAAATGACCCAATACCTTGGGGGAAAAAAAAAGACTATGAATAACTAGGCACTATGAAATTATCAGATACATTGCAATGAAAACACAGACGAGAGATCTACTTACCAGGTAGCACTAAGTTTTTGAGTATTTCTGTTCCTGTCGCTGTTGCATTTATCACACAAACATGGGCAGATTCTAATGCTTCTTGTCCATGGTCACCCCACAGTCTATAACGGGATGGAAACAGGAATTCTGTGAAATTATACCATTTCAGGTTGTAAAGCCAACATAATAAAAAAAAATTAAATAATCACGAATGGAGACTAGCATACTAGTTTCCATTCACTATTAAGAGGGGCTAAATAGGACTAACTAATATAAGTTTTCCTTCAGAAAGGTTACTGACAAACTTGAAACTTTTTAAGAAGCAACCCAATTTTACTGTCATTTCATTTTCTCCATAGTTATACTCTACACCATATGAAAGCACACACCTTTTTCTGTTGTAACATATTCAACTTTTTAAAAATCAGCATGGGTCAAAACATTCCTTACACAAATTCTGTCCTAAAATTGCGTCTTTGCTTTTTCACAAGTTTTATTGCAAGTAATATATTTTAGTACTTTCTATAATACAAGATGCTGAAACATACAAGCAGATGGAAATCACTCTGGGAACGTATCTAAGACATCTATAAAATAATATTTAGGCTGAAATCGGGACTTGAGAGTACCCAACTGATTTCAGCCAGGCAGTAACCTTACTCTCTTCAGCTGCAGAAAATTACCGAAGAGACTTAGCAAAGCATTGTAACTACGACTAGGAGTTCCAAATGTATGCAAGCACGTAAAAATTAACCCTTGCCATGCCCTAGACACCGGCTGGCTCCAGCACAAGCCGCCCTTCCCTCATTTAACTTCGCTCCTTTCTGCCATTCCCCTCTATGCCTGCACAGACGCGGGCTTCGGCCAGCAGCTGCGGGAACAAGGGACCGGCCCGCAACAGCCCGCCCAGCTCCGACACGGCCGCCCCTCTCCGCGAAGGGGAGCCCCGGGGGGCTCAGCGGGCGGCGACGAGCAGCCCTGCCCGCCAAGCGCGGCCTCAGGCAGGCAGGCCGCCCGCCGCGCCTCCCCTGGCAAGCGGCGGCGGAGGGGCAGGCCCATCGCTTGACCGGGAGCGCGGCCCGAGGGCTGCGGCCCCTGGCTCGGCCTGCAGCGAGAGGAGAGGAAGGCGGGGCGGGGCAGGGCCAGGCGCGGCGGCAGCCCGCTCTCCGCCCGGCCAGGACGACGGCGGTGGCCCCGCAGAGGCCGCCGAGCCGCACCGCGGCCCCCGCCGCGCTACCTCAGCTGCCGGTCGTATCGCTGCTCCTTCAGGCTGGCCCGGCCCGCCTGCGCCATTGCCGCCCGCTCCCCCGCGCCGAGCGCTGCGCAGGCGCGGGCGGGAGCATGCGCGAGGGGAGCGCCAGGCCGCTGGGGGGCGCTGTGGGGCTGGGCGAGGCGGCGCCCCGCAGGCCCGTGTAGGCCCCGCCCCGGGCGGAGCT
>JAAGAY010144765.1:0-48624 GCA_011801015.1 Ardeotis arabs | reverse complement strand
TTTTTTTTTTTTTTTTTTTGTAAGATGTGTTTGCTCTCTTTTTAAAGGTAAAAGTAGTGTTTGAATTTAAATAAGTATGACATTATTATAAATTGCATAAATTAAAATCTTTCTAGTCAGCATAGTATTTGTCCTCACCTCATTTGGAGTGTTATGACCTACATATGTTTTTTATAAACTTTGATAATCACATGTATTTGATTTTTGGTATGTTTGTCAGAAAGAGCTCAATGAGGTTTAACCTACTTGCCTTGCTGTAAATACACAGATAATGGTTTTATAGTAGGACAGGTATGAAAGAATATTCTTTAGACTTTGAGTTTGTTTGAAACCACAGTGCATGTAAGTTACTGCTGTAAAATGGCTCTTCTGTATGTTTTATTTAGGGAAAACATAATCTTAAAATATGTTTTTTTTTCTTGACAGGACCCTCCGATATGTTCCTGAAAGCTCTCAAGACAAAATTATCTCTGATGAGGATGTCTTTGAAACACTAGTGAAAATATTTAAAGCTTTGTTCATAAATGACTTCAGTAAACAAGCTCATATTTTGGCCTTACTTCCAGAAATCAAATGTAAATATCTGGAGTTACTGACTGTTGAGCAGAAGCAATCAAAAGTAAATTCATGTAACCATCAAAGTCAACATGTGTTTAGTCCAGAGGAAGTTCTGTTTAATACGCTAGGGTTCAATATTACTCGAGACCGAAGTTCACTGGTGTCTGCTGGAACTGGAGTCTTTGTTACCAAAGGATTTGTACCGAAAGGGACAGTTGTGTCTATGTATCCTGGTAATGGCATGTTCTTCTTTCTGATTAAGTTAGATGTGATTTCTAACCATTTAATTATAGAATGCCAAGGTTCTACACTAATTTTCATTTTACGGGTTCTATTTATGTCATTCCTTAACAAAATCACAAGCTACAGTGAGGGAGAATATTTCTGCATAAACCGATGAGAGTTCTTTTCAAAGTAAGCAAAGCAGTACTGGGGGGGGGGTAATTTTGAATTTTGTTTATTAAAAAAACTTTCAGTACTAAAAGTCTGCTTTTTCAGCTGCTAGAGAAGCTGTTCCAGATTCTTAAAACACAAATGCGTGGGAGCAATTTCAAGTGGATGAACAATGCAGTTTAATTCTTTGGAGTTTCTGTTTTAGATAAGGATCTCCACACAGATCAGCAGACAAGACTGAACTTTTTCAAAACACAAAAACAGAAATTGGAGAATTAAAATAAAACCTTTGTTTAACGGAACTCTCTTCCATAAATCATATTTGGAAAATCAGCACTTTTGTTACTCCTCCTCATTTCTTGGTACTATATTTGCTTACATGTCTTAAAAAGACTTGTAATTCTGTCAGTATGGCTGAGCTAGGATAGCTTTGCTGAAATGCTTTGGATTTGTTTCTGTTTGATTTGTCAGCAGAATCATCCCCTGCATGCGGTCTCTGGTTTGTGCCAGCATTGCAGGATCAGGACCAGTCCAAGCATCGGGCAGCAGAGCATGTTTTGCCGTGCCAAAGCAGGAGTGTCTGACCATTACCAGTGACTGGTGAACTGACTAATTGTCAAATGACAATCACAGGGAAGGTTGGCGGCGACCTTTCAGCTCTCTTCAAATTTCAGGCACATACTGAATGTGAGTGTAGGCTCATTGAGAGTCTCCTCTGGCAGCTCATCTAGCAAAACAAGAGGATGAGCTGTTGAGATGCTTTCCTTTACCAGAGGTGTGAAGGAAACTGCAGGGCTGCTGGCTGGGGAAGGGACCCTGTGGGGACAGCAAGTCAGTGCTGTCCTGCCGGTTGTTTGACAGTGGGTGCAGCCTGTCTGTGGGGCCTTCGCTTAGCTTCTTGTGAGATTGCAGTGAAGGATTTCTGCAGAGGGTTGTTGAAGATGGCATGGGTGTGAGGGATGCAGGACTGCAATGTCATTAAAAATCTCAAGCCAGTCTAGTGTCACTTTTCTATTCTTGGAACCCAGGGCAGGTTAAATCACATCTACAGATTTGGGAAACAGTCTGCTGAAGTGATTTTTCTGTTCTTGGTTTGGCACTTTACCTCTCCTGTAGCAAGCAAAATCTCTGATCAGGGTGGTGGAACAGAGTGTTTCAGGTTCTTTGCTCCTGTGTGTGCTTTTCAAAGTGTCCTGACAAAAGTATGAACAAAACAGCTTAATATCTTCAGCTGCACTTTCGTGTACAAACATTGCTTGACGTTCTCCTCTCTGAAGCAGGCCAGTTGGCCATGATGCTTTATCTGCCTCTCACAGGGATACTGGACAGAGACCTTTTTTAATTATTTCCTTCAGTGGTTTCTCTCTTTGGAATATCTCAGCTCATGCAGATTTTTTTGCATCCCAGGAAGATGTGCCTAAAAGCTTGTAGGTTTACAAGTGTTAATGCCGTTAACAGAGAGGGGAGTTCTCTCCTATCTGGTCTCCTTCTGAGTTTCTGTGTGGAGAGGACTAGATGATGTTGTAAGCCCATTCTGACAGTTAACTTACGTTCTTCTGAAATAATTGTATCTGTCTTGCAACAGGTACAGTATACAGAAAGCATGAGCCCATCTTTTTCCAGTCCCTTGGCAATCCCTTTATTTTTAGGTGCATAGATGGCATCCTTATTGATGGGAATGATAAAGGACTATCAAGATCAGTATACAGGTAAGAAGTCAAAAAATGGTGGTATTAATAGTCTCAATTCCCTGTTGTCTTACCCTAAGTTTCGTTATAGTTGAATATCATCCACCTGTATGTATCTCATAATGCAAAGAACACAAGATTGAGAGCTGCTGGATGTGATCTGTTACGTACTGCTTGTGTCTTCATCTGTAACACCAGTGATGTACATTTTGATGTACAGAGGCTGTTTGCTGTAAAGGAAATGGTTTTAATAGGAGCAGGAGATGTAGCGTAAAATTTTTTAAATGCTTCTCAGCTGTTACTCAAATCTGCTTAGTTGATGGAAAAGAAAAAAAGCCTCCATATGGACTTGCTAATACCAGAAGCGTGAGTCTAGTAACTCTGGCTCTGTTCTACAGATGAGCGGCACTTAAAGGGAGCAGTAACCTTAATAATAATTGTTGTTATTAATATCTCACATTGGAGGGGACCCGTAAGGATCACTGAGTCCAACTTCCTTCTCTTCACAGGACTATCTAAAACTAAAGTATATGTGCAGGTTCTTCCACCAGAGTCGGAAAGACACCACACACTAGTGGGAGGTTTAAATGTACTTTTTAGACTATCATCAAGGTCTTGGTCTGTGCATGTCCCTCCCACCCCCTGCCAATGTTGCCCTGTCTCCCAGGTGGGTTGGGCAGCTGTAACTTCACTCAGCAACTGTGGCCGTTTCTACAGGAGGGAGTACAGATAACCTGTTAGTGAAGAAGCTGTGATTCGCGTTGATCGTTTCAGGTCGTGCAGCAGGAGAGACCAACTTGGCCCATTTCAAATGAGTGATGAGAGCTGGCTCACAGCTGCCCTGCAAAACCCACTGGCCGTGGGGCAGTATGTCAACAACTGCTCACATGGTAAGTTGCCAGGTAAATTCTCCAGGCTTGAGTTTGTCTTCATGGATATAAATTATTTTGGAGGTGACACAGAATCAGATAACTGATTTGGGGGGACAGCAGTGCTTTTTTAAGCAAGATAAGTGCTTACAGGATGAAGAGTTTCTGAGGCCTTTTGTGACAGCTGGGTGCTAGCATCCTTCAGCGCAGCAATGCTTCAAATGTCTTTGTGCTTGTCTCACTGACTCCTGCAGATCCCCCAGTCTCCCTCCTTGTATGTGGAATGAAAGGCACACATCCCAAAATGTGAGAATGGTGGGAAAGGATATCTAACAAAGGGCCACTGGGCTGAGGCAGTACACAGAGTTGCAGATCAAGTTCCCCAGTATGGTTTCAGCAGGTTTCATGAGAAAACCATAGACACAGTGATATAAACAGTAAGATTCTATCACTGCTCAGTTTGCACTATAGTACTTCACGTGCAAAATCTACAAAACTGTTGGTGTGGTATAGCAGTTGGACATGAAGAGGGGAGCTATTTATTTATTCTATCTTATACTGTATGTGTTGGCCTTAAGGTGTAGGGGAGTAAATAACTCATGGGAATGGTTGTGACATACAGAAAGTTAAATTGCCACCACACCTTGCCCCTTTGCTACCAGAAACCTGCTAGCACACTAGCAGGCTTTCAGAGCCTGCATTATACAAAAGATATCTTGCCTCCAGGTAGCATCCAGAAGGGTTGCTGGAGTAACGAACCAGGTATTGACTGGCACCAGGTATTGACTGGCACGGAGACAAAGGTCTGTCCTGTGAAACTGGTTCTTCAGGTCCAATATCCATGTAAAGAAAACTCCCTTCTTCCTGCTGGACATATGGTGATTTTCTCCATGGCTGTATTTATTACATATTTTGCCACCAGGAAAATCTTTTCAAGACTTTTTTTTTTTTTTAAACTGTAAAAGCAAATGTTGCATATTGACAATATTGAGCAATGCTGTAAGCTACCCCTGGCATTACACAAGTTGTGCCCCTTTGTATACATGTTAATAATCAATTAAGGGTGAATTAAAGCTCCCATAGTTGGTTGTGTATCTCTTATGTAAATTCAAAATAGGACTTCAGAGGAATGCAGTAGCTCCCAACAGAGGCATGGTTTTCAGGCTTGATGAAGCATCTGGTACTTTTGGAGCAGTACATTTGATATTTTTACACTTCTTTAAACTCTTATCTAAGATTTTCTTGATATCATACTTTTTTTTTTTTTTCTTATTTCTAGAAAAAGCAGCCAACGTGTGTTACCAGGAGTTTGATGTGCCGGTATATTTTCCAGTAGAACTGAAACAGTACCTTCCAAACATCGTCTACAGCCATGACATAGAGAGGTTAGCAGTGAATCAAAGAGCTGATAGATTTTATATGATACAAAGCATACTGTATGTGTAAAAAAAGACAAATGTGTTTGAAGAATAATATTTCATATGAAGATGAGTTACACAAAGGTGTGCACCTGTATGGAAGAGTTAGCTCTTTAAATAGACCCATTTTGAGTGACTTACAAGACTATGTCTTTTTTGTTCCCTTTTTCTACATCTTCACAAGTGAGATCAGTGTAGCTCTGAAGATACAGTTTTACAAGCAGTGGTACACCATAGTGTGATTCTTCTGAATCCCATAAAGTACTAGTTATGTGTTGCTTGTATTACAATACTGAGGTTTTTCAGTGTGTATTTCAGTTGTAGCTAGTAACCCTTAACCAATCAAAGCCCTTCTAAGGTAGTTGAGATTTAGGCTTCTTACTCTCTTGTTCTTCATGTCTCCTATTTATGTGAGAAATAATTTTTTACACTAAGGGTGGTAGAACACTGGAACAGGTTGCCCAGAGAGGTGGTGGATGCCCCATCCCTGGAAATGTTCAAGGGCAGGTTGGATGAGGCTCTGAGCAACCTGAGCTGGTTGGAGATGTCCCTGCTCCTTGCAGGGGGGTTGGACTAGATGACCTTTGAAGGTCCCTTCCAACTCTAACCATTCTATGATTCTATAAGGAGATGAATTTGCAAGGAGAAACGTAAAATTAATTTGTATTGAGACAAATGAAATACTATGCACTATAAAGGCATGGGAGTTTTAGTTACACTGCACAGTTACAACATCCTGATTATAACCTGAAAATCCACCTCTTCTAGAAATTAAAAGACTTGGAAACCTTTCTCAGATTTTTGTTTGGAAATGTGGGAAAAGTAACAATTAGATGAATATGGACAAGGAGCAATATGGACAGCAATGACAGACAGTATGTCTGGAAGTGAGTGTCCTGTACTGGGATGTCATCAAGAATAACTTTGAAGCTGTGAGGAAGTTGTAATGTTGGTCCTGAATTTAACACACCAAAGAAATTGCGCTTCTGGTCTGGTTGCTACCTTCAGAAACCAAATAATCCTCTTCATCTAGAGGATGTATAAGGATTTTAGACTAGATCTCCTAGACTTTTAGTGTAATTCTGGAGCTGTTTTAAAACTCTGAAATTTGACTGGAGAAAGTTATGGTGCATATTGGAAAAACAGCTTTTCTGATTAACCTTAGACTTTGTCAAAGCAAGGTTAAAAATGCACTTGTAATCTGCAGATAAATAAATAAATAAATGCTAATAAAAGAAGAGGTAAGACAACTTTTAGGAAGCCTGGATATTGTCCTTGAAGTGTTAAAGTGCAGTGAGCAGAGCTAAGCTATGGGACTGTTTCAGGAAGGGGGAATTCTGCTCTCTTCCTTGGAATCTGTCCAAGAAAATACAGTCTTTCAATTGTCAGTTCTCCTAGTGTACAGCCACTAGACAAAAGATCCCACATGGTTCTAGCTGCTTGTTTTGATATTGATACTTACAGTGCTAACAACATAGGTAATCTGGTTTCTAAATATTCTTCTGTCTTGTAAAACAGTTTTTAGTACTTGTTTATCTTGTTGTTCTTTGATTTGTTTCAAAATGGCCTCACACTAAATTTTGTAGTAGAGAGGATTGTTCTTAACTTTCACATTCAACAGCGTCAGAAGAGTGTGATCTCCTTCCTAGAACAGACACTTCAGCTTTAGGGCATGGTCATTTACCTAAAGGAAGATTAGGGGGGTGGGTTCCTAAATCTCTCTGTAAGAAAACTTCCAGCTGCTGATTTCAGCTTGGGGTTTATTGAGAATTCACCCATCGTCATACATTCCAGCAGGTGTCTGGTGCAGTTCAGAGCTGTTTCCTGGATGTTTGTTGGCGGAGAGCGGGTTTAGCCAGCTAGCGCCTGTGGGTAGACGTGTCTAGAGGAATGGTGTCTGCTCCATGAACTTCGCTGTAGCTTCTCCTCTCTTATAAGTGTCTTTCTCTCTCTTGACTAATAATTTTCATTTTTTAATAACCGTGTGAGTAGAAACATTATTTGCATACCCACATAGGCTGTGCTTTTATTTTGTAATAATTTTTTTTCTAATTATATTTGCTGTCTATTTTAGTGTTGTTTTCTCAGGCTCCCTGGTCTCCATTATGCATATTAGTCCCAAAAGTAATCTAGACAGAGCCATTGTTTTAGCTCCTTGAAATGAAGAATTAAAGAAAATAAACGGGAAATGTAATTGTTCACTTCCACATGTTTGCTTTTCCTTTTTTTTACAGCCACCTGAGGTGTGTAGTGCTTGTCACTCTCAGAGACATCAAGCAGGGAGAAGAACTTTTTTCTAATTACTACACTGTTGTCAACTGAATTAATAGATTCAAGACTGAGGAAATCTCTGTCAATAAAATACTTGTGTGTACATCAGGCTTCATGAGCATTTTTACTTAACAGAGGGCTGTAGCTTTACCATTTAGAAAGGAAGCTGCAGGCTTCTATTTCCCTGAAAATATTCCATGTTTGATGCAGAGGTGAAGGTTTAACTGTTTACATCATTAGATGCTCAGCTGCCTACTGTTGTTGATATTATTGATTATTGGTGTTCAGCTGTCCGTACAATATCTCATAAAATAAAACCCAAAGTTCTGGACATGTCATTTAATTTTCTGGTTTGCACAGCTGTCTGTAACTGTGTCTCAGTTTTAGTATTTTGCCATTTCACTTCTCATGCTTACAATGAGCACAGTTTGTAATAATTACTTCCCTCTCGTGAGTCCAAGGATTATTCCTTGGATAATCTCACAGTTCACGGTAATTACTAGTTGTCTTGGAGTTGGTCCCTTTGGTATCTGTTTCCTTTTAGAAAGTATTTCAGTGTAGGCAGTTGTCCACATCTTTTATGAGGCTTTTTGGAACAGTGCTAATTCACACTTCAACGGTGCCTGCCTGGTGTGCTGTCATCAAGAAACCAACTTCAGCCACTTCCTTTACACCTGTCTTGGGGTAGGAGGAAAGACTGTGTATCTTGAAGCTCTCTCCAGTCCTAGTTTCAGTGGTTTGGTGAAAGTTTCCTGGCATGTGGCAACTTTCATAGCTTTTCTTCTCAGAGAGAGAACTTCATGTTGCAGCATAGCTGGAGGAAATAATGCCAACCAAGCGTGCTGTGTATTTTTTTTTTTTTAATGAGTTACTGGCATAAACAGAGACAGCCATTCCACATTAATTCTTGCTGCTGTCTGCAAACTGCCTGCAGAAAGTAAACAAGAGACAGCTTGTCAGTCTTTGGGTCTGGCTAAACAGCTTGGGAAAGAAAAATCATCCCAGTATTTACTGCAAAAGTCCAAGCAAGCCTCCCAGTGAATTTGTGGTTGGCATAAGCTGATGAGAATGGAGAAGCTGGGAAATGGTGTGCTCTAATGAATCTGGAGTGGCAGGGGCAGCCAGGGTGCCCTGCTGAGTTGCAGAAGCGTCTTCTCAGAACACAAAGCTTTTTGGTGTCTGTGTTACTTTGTCTCCTTCCGAGCCTGAACCTTGTCTTTCATACTCGTTTGGAAGCCCTTCTCAGCCAGAGAAGGCTGGCTTTATCAGCAAGATTTAAATAGCAGAACTGTGAGATAGTGGCATGTGGCTCAGCAGGGGTTGTACAAGTATTAGGAAGGTGCTGGGGACAACTTCTAGTGGTGGTCCTTGTGTCTTGCGTGGTAACAGATCAGAACTGGCCGTGATCTCCGGTCTACTGAGGAGGACGCTCATCCACATCACTCTGCAGATCCCTTCTCTCCTGAGCTGGGCCCAGCACTCTTTGGGAGGAGGTTATTTGGCATCTCGATCTCTGAAGGAGGCTAACTGTCAGGGCGCCTGCAGCGCTGCTCAGCTCAGCTGATGAGGGTTTAGGGTGGGTGGGGAATACCAGCCCCAGCGTGCTGGAGAAGGCAGGCACTATTTGTGTTCTCCAGGCTGAGATGCTGTCATGCAAGGGCATAGGTTGCTTCAGCTGTCTCATTTTACACTGGTTAACACCATTTAAATGACTGGATTTGAAAGTACACTCCTGTCCGGCAGCTGTGGAACTCACATCTACAACTCATTTGTAGAGAATCGTTTGCTCTACTGCTGTTGCTGGCTCCTGGCTATGAGGGTCACACAGCAGAGGAGGATTGCAGGCTGCCTGTCACTAACGAGGTACGTGGGACTGGCTTCTCCTTGCTGAAATACTGAAACCTGACAGCCTGATTCAGTGACATGAGGGAAAGCAAGACCTGGCTTGCAACTGGCAGCAGCAATTGATTTCTGTCTGCTGGTGGCTACAGGAAGCCACAAAGTGGCAGGAGGAGGAGGAGGAGGAGGTGCAGTCAGGTGGCACTTCTGAGCAAGAAGCTGCAGCACAACATGGGGACTGAGCAGGAGAAAGGAGAACTGAAGAGTAGAAGTAATGGTCCAGTAAAGTGCTACAGCCTATGAAAGGGCTTCAGGTATAGCAGACCTCTTCCTTCTTGTCTTTCCATTTCCCTCTCTTCATTAAAGGTGAAAGTCACAATTCCCTGTGTGCTCTTTCATTCCCACCAAACTGACACCGCCCGTGTCTGAGAGGAGGATGCATTCTGATGTAACTCCAGATGTAATGTGCAATCTGATTATAACCTAGGAAAATTCTCTCTGCAATCTATTGTTTGTTTGTTAATGATAATAAATTATTCGTTAGAGTAAGTACAGTCTCTTTCTTGAAAGATGACTTGCCTGGGTAATTTTCATTGGAATTCCCTAAAAATAGGAACTTACTTGGCTAACTCTGCCTCTGTATACCTGTACGCTTAGAGGTAGAAGAAGGAAAGGAAAAGCAAACTAAAATTTAAAGTACTTTCAGTTACCAATAGGCCAGATCTGCAAAGTCCCTCTCCCAGATGCACACCCACAGTCACCGCGTGTTAAAATACTGTAGTAATTCACGAGATAATTTGTCTGTCTAAATCAGTTGCCAGCCGTGGTGTGCTGGCTGGGAGCCTCAGTGAGGATCAGCAGCGGTACTGGGCCTGGCTGGGGTGCAGCGCGCTTTCCCCGCTGGAGCCCTCACAGCGCTGTGCTGCATGTCGGTAGCTGGAAGGGTGCTGGTAGCTCTGCAGTGCGGGGCTACGTCTGAGACATGCTCCCGCAGCATCAGGGCTGGCTTGCCAACATTCCCCCCCCACTCCCAAAGGTCAGTAGGCTGGGGATGGGCAAGCGGTGGGAGGGGACATAGTCAGGACAGAAACTGACAACAGAGATCCTCCACACTGCCTGACATCATGCTCAGCAATAAAAGCTAAGAGACAGCAGGAGGGGAGGGGGCATTAGTTAGTAAGGCATTTGTCTTCCTGAGCAGCCGCTACGCGTACTGAGGCCCTGCTTCCCAGGCAGTGGCTGGACATCATCTCCTGATGGGAAGTGGAGAATAAATACTTCCGTTTTTTCCTTTGCTTTGCACACAACCATTGCTTTACCTTTATCAAACTGCTTTTTTCCTCGATTCAAGCATTCTTTTCTCCCCTCCCACCCCCAATCCTGCTGAGGAGGGGGAATGATAGCATGGCTGGGTGGGCATCTGGCAGCCAGCCAAGGTCAACCCACCAGACCAACACAAGACCAAACCCAGGAGTGTGTGGGGAAAATCAAAAGGTTTGCCACCGCACAGAGAGTTTTAGCCTTGATTTTCCTGGATTTGTCTGAACTTCTTACCCCTGTGGTAAACATCCTTGTAGTCCCCAAATGGCAAGTGGGGAAGCTGGTGTGGGATGGCAGGAAAATAGAGGTGCTGGGAAGATCAAGAGATGAGCTAACAAACTTTGCAGGGGTGCTGCAGACTCCCAGAGAGAAGAGAGAGATGGCTCACAGCAGGAGAGAGGCGTATCTGCTGGGGGAAGGAGCTGCAAGGGGCCAGCACAAGAAACAGAAACTCACTTTAAAGAAGTAATTATTAATCAAGGTACTGAAGAGCTCAGTAATCAAGATGCTGAAGTATCACCAGTATGATTTAGAGCAGGTGCACATAAAATAGCCTGTGCCAACTTTCCCAGTTAGCACACTTGTGTTTGAAATGCCTCTCCACATAGGGAGTCCACCCTGAAGGGCTGGGCTGGGGGGTGACTGTTGGCAGCTCAGAGGCCACCCTTCCCTCAGGGCTTCGTTCTCAGAACTGTTTTATCTGTCCCCGCTACATGTGGCCACGGAAAGCGTGCTCAAGGCAAACCACGTCTCCTGGCTGTGGTACTTCCAGTCTGGAAGGACTAAGAATGAGTTTCTCAAGCACTGAAAAAAATACCATCTGCTAAACTCCTGAAGGATATATGTTTGTGTGTGTGTATATATATTTCCATCCATATACACAGGGGCGTTTCTACACAAGCATACAAATATCGAAGTGGGACTGGTGTAGGGGATACAGTTCCCCAAGCAACTCCCATGGCACCTTGGTAGGAGGAGAGGGGGAAAGGTGTGAGTGTGCGTAAATGCTGCTGCTCATCCTTCCCTCCTCCCTGGCTCTCAAAGCCACCATTCCTTCCTGGCCACTGCTCATCAGATCCTACCGTGAGCTTATCTGACTTGCTAAATACGGTGACACCACCACCGCACACCCCAGGCTTCCTCACTTGTTTTGTCTGCTATTGCAGGGAGCTGAACAGCTCATAGAGGTGCCAGAGCAAGCTGCCCAGCTGGAAGCCTACAGGTGGTGGCTGCGAGTTGCTAATTTGACTCACTGGATCGTGCTTTAAGACACTTATTTTGCGTATAAAGGTGATGTTGCACTTATCCGACAACTCCCCATTGCCTTCTGGGCTGCTCTCTCCCTGGCTGCGTGCTCCTTGCCCGTGCCAGTTCCGGAGCTCACCAGGCGACACAGAAAGCCACATCAATATCCGCACCAAAAGGGAGCGATGCTCAGGCACAGCAGGCAGGCGCACGCCAGGGCTAAGGCAGAGGAGCCTGTGGGGATAAGCAGCCACACTGCAGGGCAGGAGAAGGCCCACGACTCCAGCAAAGCACAAAGGCAGCAGGAGAGTGTGTTTCTGCCGAGGCATCCTGGCTCCCTCCCATACCAGAGGGCCAAGATTTTCTGGGAGCTCTGAATTACTTTTCCCTACAGAGAGGGAAGAGAAATCCAAGAACTAGTAAAAAGTGTTTTAGCAAACTGATGGCTGGGGTTTATGCTTTTAGTCTTTGCTGCTTGCATTCTGTGGACAAAACAAGGATTTAGGCACCAAATAGCCAAGCACCATAAGGACTTTAGGGGCTGCTTATCTTTTTAGTGGCAGCAGTGCACGTGTCTTGAGATTACTGGAACCGTAAGTACTTAAAGTAACTACGGAGTTGGGGTGAGAGGTTTACATTACATATACATAGACTAACTAAAACAATTTTTAAGACTCCAGCATCGCAAGGCTAACAATTGGTTGCGTCAAAACAAGAAAGGACTGACGGGGTTGGTGGTTATGATTTGTTCTAAAAACACTGATCTTTATGCTAAACAAACAACTAGAAAAAGGGCTTGTCACCAAAGAGTTTTGGATAGGCGTTTTGTTTTGCATCTTCTATCAACCATCATTACAGACACATCTCTTCATCAGCGGAAGCGAAGTTCATTACATTACTTGGCAAATTACAACTTCTGCTGTTCAGGATTACATCTGCTTGCACTCCTGCCTACCTAAGAAATAATCATTTCTTTACCTCTAGCTTTATTGTGCCAGCCATTGCAAAAACAAGCACAGCACGCATTTTGGCCTTTGACAAAATGGGCATGTGCGATCTCAGAAGTAACACAGTGCTCTTCAGGATCCAAGATGGGTGGTCATTTTCTTGATGGAAAGGACAAGCAAGACAAAAAGCATTTCAAATATTATAAAACTTGTGCATTAAGGCCTAAGACAAGTAAAATTTTTGTATTCACACCTGCAATCTAGCTTGACATGGATTTAAGGGTTTGGATGTTTTCTTACACCAGAGAACAGGAATGTGTTCCCCACAGCTTTACCATGTAGTTTGAATGCTCTGTTATACTGCTGCAATGCGTTACTCTGAAGCTATGTTTAAGTCCCTTTAAGATTTTGCTAATCCTTAAGCCATAATATTTTACTGTTTAAGGGCAATAATTACTATGTTACCTGCATAATGGTATGTTGCTGCATGCTGCATTTTTCACTCTTCTCTGTGTAACATTAGGTAGTGTAGTAGTGCGCACTTTAGCAGTACCCGGCGTTCTTAAAGTGTGTTCAGAGTTACTGCTAAATCTTTCTGAAAAGGAAAGTAGCAAACATAGTGCAGATGCATGAAAAGCTTCACGAGTAAAGAAAGGTTTCCAGACATTTATTTCTGGAACTGTACACCAGGTATTAAAGTACAACAAATACAAAATAATGCTCAAAAAAATCAGTGTTTATGTACAAATATTAAAACCAATGCAACAACAGCGACTTCCTCTTGAACATCCGATACTAAAACGTGTTCCGATTGTCACTAGATTTGTTGTTATGCACAGGGTACTTACTTTGAACTGAGAATAACTGCAATCTGCTTTATTAGGACTATAACCATTCCTACTGTATTTTACAATTGATAGCATCTTCCTTCTTCTTTCCATGAAAAATAGGAATAAAAAAAAATAGTAACCTTGTCATTATTTTATAAATTACTGTATTTAGTTTCCCTGTCTGCAGACATGTGCTTGTAATGCTGGGCAAATAGTGTCCCTGTTGGTCAGTTTATCCATTAGTTTACATTCAAAGTTGAAATATTCACTAGACTTTGGTTAAATTAAGTAGTATCACTGTGTTCTACTTGATCTGAAATTTTCCTATATTTCTGACCCTCAGTTTTACAAATTAAAAACAGGAAACAATTGCACAATTCATTGACCTAATTGTACACAATTTAGTATTCTTCAAACAGTATTGTACATCCTTCAAGTAAATTCAGCAGTTTGACTATGACAAGAGAAAAACTAAACATTTAAAAACCTAGCATGAGAAGATGGCTTACAACTAACCAAAGTAAAAGTATTGCTATAATCACAGCACCAGTTACACTTCTAAATGAATCAGCTATCCTTTTCAAATTCCCTGTACATAAAAAGGATACATTTACCAACACTGCAGTTGCCCATTATGGATTTTTTGGTTTGTTTGTATGAAGAAAAAGTGTGGCAAAGGACAAAGAATTCATCACAGTTTGTTACAAGAATTGTGCTTCACCATCTAAGAACCAAGGCAATGTAACTTCTTCATACGGTTGCAATTCAGTTATCTTCATGCTGACTTTCAAAACGCAATTCTTTTAATAAACAGTAACAAGTTCTCCATTTAAATGTTTAAACTGAGAGAAAAATAAGTAAGTCCAGCTTTTAAAAGAAAAATTCAATAAATAGCTATTTTACATGGATAAAGTCATAGTGGTACAAATTTATGAATGTCACCTCAAGCATGCACAAAAATGTTACTATACACAGAAGTAGTCAGAAAATATTGAAATAGATATCTAAAAAGATATGAAGAATTTACATATTTACAAAATCTTGCAAATTATTGCCTCATTTTAACAAGGAATTAAAAGTAAACGATACCAGCTAGCTAGCCAACAGGCTAAATAAGATCAGCATTTAAAAATCTATTAGACTAGCCGGAATTCATTTTTCTCTCATACCATTTTCTGAATTTTGGTCAAAAGTCTTTATTAAATAACTAAAGTGTCCATTCAACTTGCTGACAACCCAAACCTTAGACAGGTCTCTGTCTACATTAAGAGCCCAGCAATGCATAGATAAACTGAATATATTACTGCATCAGCTAATGAGAATGGGCATGTTCATTTAAGTGCAACTGGTATAAGCATTCAGTCATCTTTGTATAATTTTTATACAGACCAGCCACTCACTGTAAACCCATAGATAAGCTTCAATGTATAACAATGGAGGATTATGGCCAGTATTTTACAAAATTAGATAAAATGTGTTGATTCATAAACGAAAGAAACAAGGTACAAAGTTCAGCACAAAACACGGCAACAAGAAGCTGACAACTTGGCTAAAAATGTCAGAGTACAACACAGGGCCAAGGCTACCCGTTATTTACTGTGTACTTACTAAAATTACCTATTTCAGATGTGTAAGTTAAGAACTCATTATAAAATTATATCTGCTTTTGTCCACTGTGCTAAACTAATTTGTGTTTAATATGGTACATGTGCTATTGCGTAAACACTTCAACGCAATCTTCATTACAATGTTGTGAAGAAAATTCCATATGCTGCATCCAAACCTTAGGATGTCAATGCAGTTCACAGTATGCATAATAAATACCCTCTTCCCTTTCAAATATTAAAGTCACTACTTTGTAATTACTCAGCATAACCTTGAAGCAACTATTACAAATATCAACAATGCAAACTTAATCACTTGAATAATGAAAACAAATTAGTGGCAATTAAATTTGTAATACAAACAGTGCAAAAAAAATAGTATGGTGGGAAAGGGGTAATGAAGTAAGGTTCAGTTACTCATTAAAAAACCCTGCAAGTCATATGCTATAACAACATGTTATAAGCCAACACCATGTTTGGTTTGACTCTCCTAAAATAATGAGAAATAAAGATTACAAGACAAACTTCCTGGATGGCTAAATTGCACTCAATGTTCAAAATAAAAAATTTACTGAAGTTAAATAGTTACTTCTATGGGAAACATTTCCACTCATCCCTTCCTATTTGACCAAGGTTGTGAAGTGCCATTTCTGAGCCAATGACCTGCCAAAACAAGAAAATGCAATCCACACTAAAGGAAAACTTTCAAATATGTACTTCAAGGTTCTACTATTCCTATATAAACTAGATCGTCCCTCAAAATTGTAACGCTTTGAACTGCAGTGCTCCAAACAATTTAAGCTGTCTTCCACATGTAGACTGTTTGTTTAGTGGTAAATCCTAAGCTGTGCAGACTGTAGCTTTATACACCACCAGCTGCCTTACAAAAGGTACACGATTACATTATTCCTCAAAGTCATGGACAAAACCCATCCAAATACAAGATAGCCTAAAACGCATCTGTTTAACCCAGTAAGTTTAACGTACACAGACACCTGTGGCAGCATAATTACTTCTGTGTAAGGTAGCCATGGCCTATAATTTTGCAACAGCATCAAAGTGTAGGTCTTCACACTTTACTCATGTTAAGTCCCTTGTGCTAGCTTTCACCAAGATGAACTTGCTGTTTTGTAAACTGAAGTGCTCTAGTTTAGTATCACATGGGAGAAGGTTCCATTTAAAAAACATCCTTGTATGTTTGTGCAGTTTAAATTAAAGAAACTCACCCCTGCCTTTATAAGAAAAAATAAAAATGCTACATTGAGCAGGGATCAGGACTGGTACCTGTAAACATTGTTATTCCACTGCATCCATTACGGCAAAAGTAACTTAGACTAAAAAGTCACTCCAATCCGTTCAGAACTTCTGTGCTGGTTTTGAAATGGTGGCCTCCGTCTACAGGCTTTAAAAAAAATTGAAGCAGAGCTTAAAGCTGCACCACAGAGTTCTCTTAGTTCCAAACTCTGCTGAACATCCTATGATATTTCCACATTTATGGACTGAAAGAAGAAATTACTCTTGATAAATCAAGATATAGTTCTATACATACAAAGACATCACTGATGTCATAAAGTTCAAACTTCCAGTGAAAGACTAAGCAAACCTGATAGCTCCCATCAAGTTTACTACTACTGCATAAAGTACCCACTGTTTGTTTAGTTTTCCACAGTCATTCTGAGTGAAGGGCAGCATGTTGGTGAAGAGTGTGGGTATTGATAAAACCATTTGTCTCATTTGCAGATAGACTGCTGAAGTCAGCCACTGAAACAGCCATTTTGGCACTGGTAATATGATGCGTGTGGTTCTCGAAGTCCACACCAAGGTTATTTACAGAGACATCATTCATGAAAGATTCTGGGACAGCAATTCCCATTTTCAATCTCTTTGCAGGTCTTTCCGTCTCCTCACTGCACATGTTTATTGGGTTTAGCTCTGAATGATAAAAGCCAGTCTCAAATAAATTAAAACAATCACTTTCACCATTGCTAGGCAAGTTAAGCAATTCTTCTGTTCCAACAGGCACGTGATTAACGGGTGCTCGGGGTAAGCTGTCCATAGAAGGAAAGGCATCATCCAGGCAGTTCACATCTGAAGTGTGGCAGACTGTAGCTACACTATTTGTCAATGCTGGGAAAAAGAGGAACACAAATGCAAATTAAATAGTTGTTGGCGTAGTTACAACAAAAGCTTTTTTTTTGTCTTGATTTACCTGTCAACTCATTGGCAGTGATGGAGTTCAGAATGCTTAGCTGTTGATCAGGAATGGTTTCTGTTCGACTATTAGATGTTAAGGCTGAAGAATGCACTGCTCCACCAAGGGCTTCTGCTTCATCTACCAAACGATCCATGTAGTCCCTAAAGAATATTGCAAGCATAATGTATTATTTAACCAGAAAACAAGGCCTAAAAAGGATGATGGATTTAATTTCAGTTGTCATAGCCACTGCAATATTACGCTGCAATGACAGGAGGGGAAAAAAAAAAAAAAAATTTCTACATTAACAATTCGCAACAGAAAACATATTCCAAGAATGTTTTACTTACGTAACTCCTGGATGATGGTTATATCTCTTCTTTCCAAATCTTGTTTGCTGAGCAAAGTAATCATAACGTTCTGACTTCTTCCACATGTAATAGAAAGCTACACACTCAGCAACTGTTCTGGTTCTTACCTAAAAGGCAGCAAGAGGAATTGACAAAATGAATGCAAACACTTATGTTTCATAATTTCCCCAATTCCCATATTCCTGCAATATTCTTAGTTTTATTGTTCTAGTATCTGGAACAAACCAGTTAGATTAGGAGACTTCAAAGAGATCTATAGTTTCAAACAAGTATGACATTTGTTCCATTGTATGCATTACCGGCTTCTTTAAAACTAGATTGAAACTATATCTACATCTGAAGCATTTCAGTTCATGACCTGTGTAACAAGTCTTTAAACTATCCGCGAGACTCTTTCTTAAGACAGAAAAAGGTGAGCAAGTGACCTAAGAGAAGTGAAACAGAAAAGACTTTTGCTACTTATTCCTCTTCAGAAAGTCCGAAACTGTGGAGGCTTTGACAACAGATATTCACAACAATAAGTGCTTAAACAACAAAATAAAATTGTAGTCTTGTTGAGAACGCATGAAGGACTCCAAAGATGCATTATGATTTATGTTAACTGTTTGTATCTTTCCCCAAAATGGTGGTTGCTACATGAAGTCAGATTCTTGGAGGGAAAACTCATTACTTCTACGTATATTCTTGGACACTATATCCATTTTTAGATGCAGAAACATTTCACATCATCATTCGCCCACAGTTCCAGTTGAAGTTTCACAACTAGAACACACAAGTCTATCCAGACACAGTCTGGCAGTAAACCATACTTGAACTTAATCAAACTTACAGAAACTTTACAGGCAAATTCAAAATACCTTGGGTGTAGCAGTAAACCTTTCAAGTTTAGACACAAACATACCAGGCAGAGGAGGAAATGAATAGATGTCCACATGCTAGTATATGAAGTCCCAGTTAACAATGCTTTGCAGTACAGTGGTAAGGAAACATCTCCATCCATTTCTCCATGCACTAAATCTTGCCTAACTGATACTTTCCATATACATCAGCTTATGCTGGATCCCAGAACTTTCCCTAAACTTTCTGGCATTTTATCCACTTGGAAAAAAAACCAGTTGATTTCTTAGACAAATTCTGGTCCATAGTGACAAGATACATCAATGAATGTGCTTTGTTGCACGTTGGAAAAAATATTTTTAGATTATTTCTTTGCATCTCTGATGAATTACTATTTATTGGTAAGGACCATTTAAAACTCAAATATTTATGATGGGACAGGTTAAACTAGGTATTGAGCGGGACTAGGTGCAGCAACCACAGCCCTATAAAGCTTACCTGAAATACAACAAACCCACCAATCTCCTACAGAAAAAAAACCTCAATGTGGTATCAAAGCATAAAGGGGATCATACAGAAAATTTGGGAACATCCATATTGTCAACAAAAATAAGTTAAGAAAATGTGCGTTTTCCCCTTCCACAGCCATGGTATGGAAACACTATACTTCTACGAGAGGCACACGTTTAAACTAAATTATAGTATAAATGCATTAGTGGAAGTAATGTCAATGTAAGTTGATTTCAGAGATAATATATTGACTAATCTTGCAATGCCAAACTTTTCCAATGACACTCAAGGAAAAATTAGCACAAAAATGTCACGCTTGTTTTAATATGCTGGTTCTTATTTCACTCTTCTCCATGGCTTCTGACAAATGCATTGCTTTTACAGATTTTCAGCATTGTATCATCTACTAATTCTTCCATTTAACTGTAAAATACTAACCTTGTTTTTCTGTATGAGATGAAAGTCTTTTCCATAAATCAGAAGTGCATGTTCAAAGCTTCTGCATTCTTCTTCTGTCCATGCTGTCATCTCTTCTAGACAATTACAAAAGTAGTATGATAAACTTACTTTCACTCACTACTCTTTGACAGAGAATAATACATTTCTGTTGCTAACGCATGAATATCCAAATGCATTCTAAAAAACCCCAAACAATTCAGTTTTTTAAATCCATGTTCCTTCCTCTACTGTACAGATATCCTACCTGAAATCTGAAATTCTTGTTTATAAAGACTCACAAAAGAGTGTGATTTCTGGAATCTTTTAGCCTCCAGGGCAAAGGACATTTAAAACATTTTATTTATTACTTCTTAGTATGTTTGTCATCAAAAGACCAAGGTTTGATCACATCACCAACATACCAGTGAGATCATTTTTCTGAATATTTCTTCTCACATGATACGAAGAACGGTGGTTGTTGGAAAAAAGAGTGAATAAACAACCTGTTGCGACGGACACCCTGACTCTGACTTGGTTAAGGCATCACTAACAAGAAGGCTTGACTGAAATCAGTCCTGCTGTGCAAACTATGGGAACTGTGCTAGGCCATTACCTTCTAAGGAACTAAGGAGTCTAGGCCATGTCTTATCAGGAGCTAACAGTACCAGACTGAGCTGAGACTAACCAAAACTAAAACTGCTACAGCTGCACACCTGCAGGTACACCAAAGGACAGGTTGTCTATGAGTCGGTCACTTCACGCTATGAATACTTGTAGGCCCCTTAGCCCATCGAGCTCTCCTGTACAGCAGCAGGCTGCACAGAGGTAATCTTCCCTTGAGCAGGGAAGGGACACCTCTCAAGGTTAGCCTTCAGGGTTGAGACACCTCTTACCTGGCACCTGATGTCTGTAAAAGAGGTAAGCAACGTTTTACATTAAGCCTAAAAACGTATTGTATGCTAGCGAAGTGTGTGTGTGTGTGTATATATATATATATATATATCACGCTGTAGCTTAATTATTAGAAGTGTAGTAAGTAGTAAAGTGTTTGAATACCGCCTAATTATCAATTATTGTTAAATCACTGTTCAACTACTATTCAGTTATTCCTTAATTACCATTTATCATTCAATCACTGATATCAATTGATCATTATTTGAATATTAATAAAACCTTTTAGTTAACCCCATAATGATGACTTTTCTTAATAATTCACAAATTGGCATAGTTAGCAGGATGGTGGATTCAATCACTGACTGCTTATGGAAGCACAGAGTTAACCATTCACTGAAATTTTCAGATGACTGGGCTCACAAAAAGCAGTATAATTGGAGTAAGATAATAACAGTTCACTCTTGTAAGAGGGAAACCGAAAGATGGTAAAGATCAGTTAATAATAATATACAAGATGTTGAAGAGGTACTTAGGAGCTGCATATCAGTTTAAGGAATGTAAAGAACAAGAAATTAGAATGTTACAAGATGAGGACAAATAAAGCAACAAGACATGCTGTTACCTCTGCGAATAGACCAACTGCTGAAACAACTTGGGGAGGAAAAAGAAAAATGCGGGAAGGTAGAGGATAAACTAGAACTCATGACAATTCAGGCCTCCATGCCCTGTAGATCTTGTAAAAATTTGTAAGCTAATCCTTTCACTGGAAGACTGAGATGGAGATATTTAGGAGGATCTTGATCAAGAACTTAGCAATGAGAGTGAATTAGATGAATCAGGATTTAAGGTAGCTTTTATTATTAAAACTGAGGCACGTGCCAGGCCTCAAGGAGGCAACTGGAGAAATACAATAAAGACCACTCCATGAGAACCCCTTCAACTGGCCAATCTGCACGAAAAATATGGGTGGAAGCCTGGTGAGAGTGAGACTGAGTACCTGTCGTGTGCCTCCTCAACTGGACGAGATTGTATTTGTCAGATCAAGGCAAAGCGGATAGCTTTGGGGGATCAGGCGTGTTCTTGGAGTAGGGACCAGCCCCTGACACTGAACCACACTCGATTATGCCCAAGCAGCATATTGGGCAGGGGGCACAGACCCCTGGGATAGCGGGGAGCCCACTGCTATATCAGTAAGACCATTGAGTGAACTTTTTACTGCCATTGCAAAAGCAGCCTGCCTTCAGGCTATGAATAACAGAGGTGCACCATGTGGCAGCTACCTCTGCCCCTGCAGACACCAAAGCCATGAGACGACTAAAAAGGCTATTTTAAAATGTACCTCATTGCAAAAAGGGATGAAATAAGACAGAACATAGAAAACAGATCTCAGGAAGGTCAGGATGGCCAGTCCTGCCTCCAACCCATCCTGACCTGGGCAGACTTGATGCATGGCATTGTAAATGATAGTGGAGAAATGAGGGGTAGCCATACGGGGCCAACTGACTGGGAATACACTTAGTCTGCTACAGGTTCTGAAAAACAAGGGATATCAGGGAATCTGGAACAAACCAACCAACCATCTGCTCCTAAAGATCCCATGAATAACCCTTTCAGACTTCTTAAGGAGGAACTGCAAATCTCTCTCTCTTTTTTTTTTTTTAAGATAAAATCTGCAGTTTGTAAAACTAAAATTCAGTTTTAAAAACAACAACAACAAAAAAATCACTAAAAAAGAACAGAACTTTTTTAAAAAAGTAGCTCAAACTATTTGAATTGGTCAGTTTTGTTTCAAGTATTGTCATTTTCCTATCTTGATTATGGCTTTGGGTCTACATATAATTAAGAACGGGTATTCCAGGCATCTTACATTCATAAAGGCAATCCAAAAAGTCTCTTTTCAGCTGACATTTAAAGCCAATGGGAGAAAAAAAAAAAACACATTTCAAAACATTTCTGGAAGCAGACACTGCAACTAAGACCCTTCCTCTCCCAGATGAAGGTGATAATCATTCCGCTGCAAGGCCACTTACTTTCTCTCTCAACCCATTAATTTTACGCTTCTTACTACAGCGTACTCAAGCTTCAAGTTGGAGAGGGTTCACAGGAGGGCCACGAAGATGATCAGAGGGCTGGAGCACCTCTCCTGTGAGGACAGGCTGAGAGAGTTGGGGATGTTCAGCCTGGAGAAGAGAAGGCTCCAGGGAGACCTGATAGCGGTCTTCCAGTACCTAAAGGGGGCCTACAGAAAAGATGGGGAGATACTATTCAGTAGGGCCTGTTGTGACAGGACTAGGGGTAACGGTTTCAAAATAGAGGGAGGTAGATTTAGATTAGATATTAGGAAAAAATTTTTTACACTGAGGGTGGTAGAACACTGGAACAGGTTGCCCAGAGAGGTGGTGGATGCCCCATCCCTGGAAATGTTCAAGGCCAGGTTGGATGACGCTCTGAGCAACCTGATCTAGTCAGGGATGTCCCTGCTCCTTGCAGGGGGGTTGGACTAAACCACCTCTGAAGGTCCCTTCTAACCCTAACTACTCTATGATTCTATGATTCAAAGAGAAGAAAAGATCCCCATGTAAAGTGTCACTGTTAAGAAATTATCTTGGGAGAGGTGGATTTTTAATTTTCATCTTAAGAACAGCAGTCATCTTCAGTGGGTAGAGTAGATCATAGCACAATGGTTACTCTAAAACACAGGCACTGACAGTATTATCATCCTTTATGATTTTTAATGAGGGTATAGCAAGTCCCATCTGACTTGTGGCAGAGGTGGGAAGTGCGAGTATCAGTCCTTAGGACAGAATTCTGGGGTATGAACCACAAATGGGCAGAGGTATTTTTCAATCCCAAACCAGCAATCTAAATCCTATAGAGTTGTGGGATTTAGGATACAACTCTGCAACTGATACTTCCTTATTGTTCAGGTCTACACAATCTCTTCCTGTACATGAGCTTTCCAAAGCACTGCTCTAATATTCTGTACTCTCTCCTTCAGCTTTACCTTAGATACTTAGCTTTCATAGCACCTAACTTGTAAACATTCAAGTTCCCTTCGGATTCAATTCTGGGTACGGAGTTATCTGCCAGAATATCAACTTATACCAGGGCTCATACTAATTTCTACTTTTTGCAACATATATGTTAAAATACAGAATGAAGAACTGTCTTTGCTAAATGATAAACCCAGATTTTCATTTAAGGGAGTAACAAAGTCAGGGACAAACAAGATGGAAGCTCGTTTTCCACTGTAAACTCAAGCAAAGCTTTCCACACTCTACCAAAGACTTATGGAACTATAAAGTAGACTCAGTTTAGCGTTGGCATAGCACGTTAGCACAGTGAGGATGAGAGTGGGGCTTACTTATATAGCCAGCTATGTTCTCCTGATTCTGGTATAAATGTCATCAGATTATAATTGATCATGATCTCAAAAAGATACTGTAATACGGGCGAGAAGTGCCTTACAGGAGCAAAGTCACTGCTTCTCCCGCTCCCCCACTCAGTCTCCCAATAACAATGGAGGAAAGAAGAGAAGGTGAAAAGCTGATCCTGCCACCTTTATACAAGTTGCAAACTTCTCTAGCAATAATTTCCAACTGGCCAACAGTCAGCTTACACCTAATCTGTGCTAAAGACATCACGGGAAGGTATGTGCTCATCAATCTGATCCTTACTCAAGGGTTTTCTACACAACCTTTTTTAATTTTTTTTTTTTTCCCAAACACACATTTCCGAAAAACTAAGTACTCTCTCTTACCCTGAGATGCCTTTCCATTTGAGCAGTATCTCTCAATTGCTTCTTTAACATTATGGCTACTTTTAAGAAGATCATACAGCGCCTATAAAATAGAAAAAGGCTTTAGAAACAGCCAAAATTTGCAAATATCCAATCTAGACTTCTAAAACTAGCCTTTCAGTGAGCAGATCTAATGTAAAAAAAGATAATTTATCTTTATAGATGATTAAAATTTTAAAATAACAACCAAAAGCAAAACCATCCAAAAGTTCAGGCAAAGTTTAATTAAAAAAAATATAAAACACTATATGCAATTATTAAAAAAGCTGGATTTCTCAACAGCATGGCAGTCAGAAACACCACAGATCACAACACTGCCAACATTCAAATACTAGTAATTTTAAGCATGTGCTTAAAACTACAAATACGATCCTGACCCCAATAACACCTAATTAAAAAAATAAATAAATTAGTATTGCTGCCTTTATAATACAAAGCAGAGAAAGAGAACACGTTAATTACAAAGCAATGTATCACAAATGGAACAGGCTATATAACATACTTGTTCATTGTCCCGCGTATGTAGTCCTTCAGGAATTCTGCCAATCATTTTTTCATTTCCTGTCCTTAAGGAGGTTTCAAAAAGATATTCTTTAACTTTACTTTCTGAGATCACATCAGGTTTCCAAAGTAAATGGTCTTCATTTTCATAGGCTGTTAAAACAGAAATCCATTAACACCAGGTGTGACATTTTTAAGAGTGTAACATTAAAAGCTATTTCACAAAGACAAATAACAGGAACACAGAAGTAATCAAATCAAGCACCATCATGCCACTTTTAAATTGCAGTTCACTGTTACGCCAAAAACCTCAGTCAAGAGACAGACTCTGCAGTGTGGTATGGTGAAGAGATTCAGGTTCCATGAGGATGAGATAAGTGAATGAACAGTCTTTACAAAGGAGCAGCTTATTGACAGCAAGATGATTCAAGTCAAATTATGCCTACGTATTGACCATCTTCATATAAACAAACTAGCAAACCATTCACCGTTTTATTCAGCTATTTTCAACAAATAAACTATAGTTTACAGTAAAAGAGTGTAGAATATTACTTTAATATTTCAGGTATTACAGGTAAAAAAAAAAGAGGAGGTGACTAATTGGTAATTTTCAACGAAAATTTGCGAAAAATTACTTAACGGAATGGAAATCTATGTCTCAGTGGTCTCAATGTGGTAATTTGTTTTCCATTCAGTAACGACTAAATGTTGTTAAAAACTTGTACATTGTATACTTTACAAGCAATTGGGATGTATAGTCCCCCTTCACAGTACACTGAAATAATGTATGCACCTCTTAAGTTGATTATTTGAAGACAATATATAGGAAACATGCAAGAGTTGGCCTGAACCTTTGTCAGTGTGTGTACATACTTCAAGTCAGGATTAAACTATAAATCCTTTATTCTGACCAATAAATGAGATTAACATTGTTCATACTGTTTCGCATACTCTTGGTGATGCAAAATTAGAAAGTAATTAAATTCATTCACAAAAGCATAAGAGCTCTTGAAGTACAAGAGAAGAAGATTCTCAAATCTCTTATAAAACTGCAGGATACATCTCTAAATGTTCTGTTACAGCTTTAGAACATGGAAAGCTTTCAAACAGACATGTGACAAGTGCAAGGCTTATAGAAGAGCAGAGCTGCCTTGTAGCACAATTCTGGTAGCTGGGACTACATAGAAGAAATATAAGCCCCTGTTTCCCATCACAAGCTCTTCAAGGAGTAGAGAAGAGGCTTTCACAGGATCCTCCACCTCTACCAGCCAGGTCCAACCTCTCTAAACCCTGGTGACACTTAGCTTCAACCTCCTTTATCAACCAAGACAAGTCAGTCCTTCTTACTAGAGTCCATGACTGATAACCTCAAGAGGAGCTCCTCTGGCTCTCTCATTTCGGAGCTACCTCTTTGCTCCCGGCCTCACCAGTGGACAAGACTCTCCCTGGTTCTCTTAGCACCAGCTCATTCCAGAGAAAGCTGTCAGATTAACCCCTTCCTGGTCGTCCTCTGGTTATTGGCCTTTCTCTAGTTCTTGGCTGAGGAGAAGTCAAGATGTTTAAACAGTAAAAGGACTATCCAGATAAATCTGGTTCTTATTCCTTCATTTCTTACAACCCATAAGCATCATACTTGAATCTTAGAAAACAGGAGACTTCCCTAGGTCTCTCAAGCAACACAAGAGAAGTTCACTTGCTAATGCTTCCAGCTCCATCCGTACCAAACATTCCTATTGCAAAGGATCACTCCTCAAAAAAGCAGTTGGTAATGGTGAAAAGACTTGATACACTTCACTTGAATAATACTGCCATGAAATTTTACAGTTTGAACACAAGTAATTTATCAAATACTGAAAATTTAAAGAAAAAAAACCAGAATGCCCTTTATTAACATAGCCTCCAAACTGTTCCTTAATTTCACAGCTGTTCCACCCATGAGCAAATTTATTTCATTATTTGCATTTTGAATTCCACAGCTGTATGTGCTATATTGTTCTCATAGTGAAGGTTTCTAAAGAAACCATATCAAACTATTAAATAAAGTTTTTTTTCTACTCTAACACAACTGCCGTTTTTAACCTAAATTTATACTGGAATAACATCATACTCAAAACACTGTATTTTTTAAAAGACAGTGTATCATCTGGATCTTCTAGTCATGCAATGGAAATTTAAAATAGTTTATTGCTTTGTTTTCCATGTCCGTTTTGTAACCCTCTCTGTTGTGCTTGCAAAAAACAAGCAAATAAAACTACTATTTTGAATATCTTCAATGTAAACTAAGTTATATGCTCATAGCCTAGCTGTGATACTCTGATGAAAATACTTCCCTCTTGACCCACGGTTTGTTGCCTCCTAATATTACCAGATACTTCAGAATTAACGCGGTAATCCACCCTCTGATGTTTTCTTGAGAATGTCCTCTCAAAGTTGAAGAACCACATTTCTGAGACATGATTATATGATGGTGTTACTTCAGTTTTGTAATGCCTTTTTTTTTTTAAGGTCTCTGAGACTTCATCTAAGCACTGAATTTACCCTATAAATTTAAATAACATTTTTCCATCAACTGCTATGTAGAAATATAAAGTAAAAAGTAAAGAAGTCAGAAGAACTTACCCTTTTCATCATCACTGTATCTGCCAAGGTAAGGTGGAATTTCAGCCTGGTACTGTGAACCAACCATTATTTCCTAAAGATGTAACAACAATGAAAAGAGAAAGGTATTAACTCAATATTTTGTGTATGGAAGCATTAAAAATGCCATTAACCTGGCATTTGGCAGACAATTCCAGAATTAAGGTACTATTTTAGATACATACTATAAATCTTAGAATCATAGAATGGTTAGGGTTGGAAGGGACCTTCAAAGGTCATCTCGTCCAACCCCCCTGCAAGGAGCAGGGACATCTCCAACCAGATCAGGTTGCTCAGAGCCCAATCCAACCTGGCCTTGAGTGTTTCCAGCGATGGGGCATCTACCACCTCTCTGGGCAAGCTGTTCTAGTGTTCCATCACCCTCACCGTAAAAAAAATGAAGTCTTAATCTGCTTCCTTCTGTTTTAAAAACATTACCCTTCATCCTATCACAACAAGCCTTGCTAAAGAGTTTCTCCCTATCTTAATGCATTTTTCTTAACAGCAACATTTTAAAACTTATTTTTAAAAGATAAAATTATTACCTTTCTCAGATCTTCAGATGAATTACCATTGTCTGCCTCTACATCTTCACCATCTGATTCCTTATCTCCATCACACGTAGTGTTTGCTTCAGACACAAAGAAGTTTGGTTTTAGCTACGAAGAATTTTCAGTTCAAACACAGAACTACAAGACATCCTTTACTTTTGAAAGGAGCACCTGCTTTTATTCTGGGAGACACATCATGAGCCTGTTGATCTACATTTCTATCAAGAGCCTGTTAATCTACAGTGCTATTAAACTAGGATAAAGTCAGAAGGCACTGGTACTTGTATACTGCAGAACTGAAACACTTACCATCACTGCAACTGAGACAATCTACTATATTTCTAACAGTCAATGGAAATGAGATCATTTTTCTTCATCAATTTTCTCCAATAAAGGCTTATACCTTACAGAAAAGGTATGAGAAAAATTGAAAACTTCCAAGGCTGTTTCTTAGTCTCAGGTTAATCACAAAGAAAGATAAGTTGAAGGTATGTCTTTATTATCTACTAAAATATTGCATTAAAAGTTTTAATGGGCATTCAAAACACTTTTTTAAACAAGGCTCTCTCAACATGGAGTGAAGATACAAGAGAGATGTACAAAATGGCATAAGCAAAAGTCAGCAAAAGACTGGTTATTCCTCTTTAATTTTTTTTTTTTCCTCTTAGGAAGAAATACAGTACAGCACTTGAAGCAATTTAAATATAGTACTCCAGAAAAGAACTCATATTTTAGAATGCAGAACATTGTGGTACTGAGTTCTGAAGTAATTCTATTTTTATAGAATATAATTCTATAATGTGTAATAGTACAATGGAATCTACAGTTCGATACAATTAAAGCTATTTTGTACTCTCAAACTCCAGAAACAAGATGTTCATAAATAGGGTTGCAATTTCAGCTTCATCACAACTAAACAGGATCATCAACATCAGGGACAATATCCAAGACTCTACGGACTGAGGCTTCTCTTCTGTAATCATTGCTACAATTACCCGTTTATCTCTTTTTGTTGTTAGAAGTAGCAAGTGAGAAGTTAACGTGAATAGAGGAAATAACAATATACCTGGATAATCATAGGCAATTATTTTTTTGAGTTAATGCAAATTTAATAAAATAGCCTATATTACGTATTAGACATGGTTATCTTAAAAACAAATGTTGTCTTAGTATCTGAGAAATGGACAGAGGTGAGGAAAAAAAGATGAAACTGCCACCAGCACAGAGAACTGACAGGTCCCTCCCTGAAATGGTGGATATTTGATTTTAAAATGTCCAGCCAAAAGTTCTATTAGACAAAGTAATGTTCTGATAGAAAACCATGATAGTTGAAAACAAAGATGACTGTTTCTTAATCCTCAGTAAGATGAGGGACTAATAATTTATTATATAAAGCTGCCACACTTTCAGTGTCATACTCATTAACAGTTCAGAAACAAGGTTTAAGTACCAGCAAGTTTGGTGTTTGCTTCATTGGAAAAAAGGGCATTATAATTTTTAAGGGTTTTGTATCTCTTTCAATACAAATGTGTTATATTTATTACACAATCAGCAGCATGCAAAGTGCAACAATTGATGATGACTGAGGCAGCACATCTCCTTTATCATCCCCTTTCTCTAGAGGGATGAAATGCCCTAGGAATGGCTTAAGATACTTGCCAAATTAAAACCCTGATTAAAAAATCCTCCACGTTGCTCTAACTCTAGTACACCAATAAACAAATGAGCTGCAAGAAGCAATAAGCGAGTATCTCGTCCAGGATAAATGAACCACTGGTTCTCAGATCTTTTCCACAATAGCTCCATGGGTAGTGAAATTTTAGTGGTCAAGGGTTTATAGGACCCATTCCATATAAAAACACTTTGGCTCACCCCATAAAGTCCTATGGAAAAAGTCTTCAATGTGTCAAGGAAAAAAATCACAAAAAACTGTGTTCTAGTTGACATCCACAGCCTGCATGACGGAGTCACTGGCTTAAAAGTAGGAGCAAAAACTTTAGTAGTGAAACACTAATTTAAAAGAATGGGTTATATATTTGTGTAATTCACTAGCATATTGAAAATCACAAAGGGTGTTCCTCAATACCACATTAATTACGAAGTTACTGTATTTGTAGAGAAATTAACATTACTTGTGCTTTGTGCACAGTACCAAATTTAAATCTTTTAGGTAATCAGTAATACTAACCAAAGACAGCATTCATGTACAACATCCTGCAAAGCACTGCTTCTCAATTCCTGGTAAAGTCAGCACTACTCTGCTATTTTGGTATTTTAAGCTAGGAAGCTATATATGCTAAGACTTTTTGAGTACTATTATAAAATTAGGTTTCCTACATCTTAATGGCCGAGGAAAGAAGTCTGTAGCCTCATGTGAAGTAACTGATGGTGTCAAGTCATCAGCAGAGGACTGTGTTTCTTCATCATCACCCGACAAGAGGTCTTTAGCAATTTCCTCCTGTATCATTAAAATAAAAAAAAAAACCAAACTCAGATTGACTAATAAGTATAGTCTGGTGAGCATTTATTCAGCAAATTCTAAGTCTCATTAATTAAAATGTATTATTTTACCGTAAGTAAATTTAGCAGACCATACTCCCTTAATTAAAAAGTTAGTTTGCTCCTCCTAAATCTAAGAACAAATACAACCATTCATTTCAGAGTTGAACACAGGGGTTTATTTCCCCTTTGTCGTCTATTAATATAAATGCATAAGAAGTAACTTCTGCGAGTATCAATCTGAGATGTTCCTCCAACTGTTTTTAATGAAAAATGCCAGTGGAAACTGCCTCACATCTTTAGAATTCTGTCATTCTTGCGTCACAGATATACCAAAGCTTTAAAAGGCTGTTTCCTCTTAAACTCTGAGAAAAAAAAAAACAAACAAAAGAGTCAGGCACTTCTGTAGACTTTTGTTGAGAGGACAGTTACAGATAATAGACAACCTGTTATCTTCCCAAAACAAACAAAAAAAAAAATGGACATCTCTCTATGTTAAAAAAAAAAAAAAAGGAGAAAGAAAGAAAAAGTACACTTCCTCCACTAGCAGACATGTCTGAACCCCTCTGTATAGAGGTTAGGAAGAGAAAGAACTGTATTAGACAACAAGCGGACTACATTTTTTGTAGCCTCAACACAATCATGAATCCTAATGAGAATCAGATGTGCAGAGCCATCATTATACCCTACTTTCTGTGGAGTTTACCATTACATCATACTCACAGAAAGTTTAAAAAAAAAAAAAAAAAAAGACACACACATATACTTACTACCTACTTACTTTATAATCCAAACTACTAGCTGCATACGCTTTACAGCCAAAAATCAGCATAAAATCTCAGAATTCAAAGTTAGCTTGCAGATCACAAAGTTTCAGGTTTTTACATCAGCAATGCAACACTTACAGTCACTGCACATAAAACAATCTCCCTCTCACTCCCCAAAGTTGAGATCTTTCCAAATGATATGCATTTGAAAGCAACATTTCAAAGCTTTCAGAAGTGCATTTTGAAGTTATCCACAAATGTTCTGATACTTGACATGTGTGTTGGAAGCCAGAATTATTATTTCTGGACATTGCACACATAATCAAAACAATCCCACTTCTGTGAAAAAAACTCAACCTATTTAAAGTTCTTTGGATGTGTTTTAGAAGAACTCTTAACTTGTTCATTTCTCATTTGCAGTATACAGTGTCACTTAAGTTGCTATGCATTTGTAAGTGTGATAATTATAATCAGAATCAGATCCTCAATATCCTTGAAAAAGAACGAATTCAGAGTAAGATTGTATACTGAAATTTTAAAAGACATATTTTTTGTAACATCAAAAGATAGTGAAATACAATTTTAAGTCGCCCAGATTTCTGCTTTTAAATGATGATACAAGGGAAAGTGTTTCTGACTTACTTTATCTAGAGTCATATCTGGAAGTTCATCTGCAAGTTCACTTGGAGAGCTATCAGCACTGGAACCTGCCATAACTGGAATTGTGGGTTCATAGCCATAGAATGCCAGTAAATCTTCCAATGGCATATTTCCTTCCTAATACAAGAGGATTTACAAACATTTCAACACATTACCAAATACTTATAAAAAGTTCAGGTCTAAAAGGATAAGACATATTTTGAAAAACAAAAGTAAAAGACAAACAAAGAAAAACGTAATTGAAAGCAGAAATCTTGATTAAAGACTTAAAACATTTTCAGGCACAGGACTGAAATAATTCACAACCATGTCTTTTGGCATATAGTGAAGTCCCATCAAGCTACTGAAGAAAACTCCTTACTGGATGACAGTAAAGACTAATTATTAAGAATTTGCTCCTTATCTAATTAATACTGTAGAGCATGATTTGCTTGTATTTCTTCAAGACAGAAGACATCCTAGAAATGCTAACATCCCTTCTACAAGACTTCAGTCCTACATAGTTAGAGCTGCAAGTGTGCAAAAACCCGCAAAAGTAAACCAATATAGCAACTTTTAAGCCCTCCTTTCCATCTCCTGCACAATATATTTTACAATGACTGTTGAGAAGGTAATAGGAGAAAGATAGCTAATGATACAGAAGGCAAAAATAAAGAGAAAGGCTTGATTTAAAACTTTTTTTTCCAGCAGCTTTTGATCAAGTGATTTTAATAAGTATCATCATACTTGCATCCTAATACAATTAATAAAACAGCATATTACATCCTAAGTGTTTAAGATGAGTGCCTCTCAGTTCTTCCTTCTCTTACAGAAACAATAAGATAATTTTGTGGAGTAACAACTCCATTTTAACCAGACTTAGCAAGCTGCTTTGTTATTAAAATCGCAAGTTAATAATCAGAAATAATGTAGCTGGAAAGGCAGCAGCACAAAGAAAAACAACTCCAACAATCAGGAGTATGAACTCTGTCAGCTCCACGTTCAGAAAATTTATTTTCATATGGACTACAAAAACACAGCCTCATATTTGATGCTAAAAATTAAACTTTCCTGGAACTCTGATGACCAAAATCGGCAATTATGCTGGGTGGTGTAAGTGGGTCACTGAACAGTAATGCAAGCAGCATCAGTTTGTGGGTGTTCAGCATTCAGCAGGCTTTTAAAATGGGTGATGCTTTGCTACAGATGAACAAGAGGTACTAACACGAAAAACATGTAATTAAAGAGTGTAAAATGGAATAGGAAAAGCCAAGAAGCACACTGATCATTTTGTACACCCACCGAATGCCAAACTGATTAAACTACAACAGAACTAGCATTTACGTCACAAATGAACATGATCCATCATGTCTAAAACAGGACTGTTTGTTTGCATACTGGAAAAGCAAAACCTGATCAACACAATGAAATACAGCTAGCTCCCACTTGGGACTATACAAAATGTAGAGTTTCAACTTATATCCAACTTATAAAACTTAGCAGGGATAAGTGGTATTAGATGGGAAGACTCTAAAATCTGCTTCATTGACTTTCTCTACCAAAGCGAAAGGACTACTAAATGAAAAAATAATACGAACACTAACATCTTCGAGAAGCCAAGCTCAACCTTTTTGTTAGAATGTAGTGCTATATCCTAACCAAACCTGACTTTGTTTCATTTTTTTTTTAAACAAGCTGCAAAGGCATGTTGCAGAAAACTGCATTAGACAATACAAAGTGAAGAACAGGTCAAATGTTCTTTTCACTAGAAAAGTTTACAACATGTATGGACATTTATGAGACAGCGAGTCACTCTTACCTTTTCCAAATCTTCGATTTCAGAGCCGAAATTTTTGCTTTCTTCCATCATTTCCTCTTCTTCGAGAGTTCGCTCATCATCATAATCATGTACCAGCATTTCAGCAGACGGGTCAAAGTCATGATCCTCAGATGACAAAGAGCCAACTATCAAAAAAACCTATATTGAGTGATTTTTTTCTATACCAACATAGGAAATTACATCACAGAAAAAAATACAGTTGCCTGAATTTTATATACAGGGTCAGAGCTCTCAACGGAATAACTGGAACAAATTCCTAACTACTTGACAAATTCAGCCATTTCAGCTGGCCCTCCTTTTTTGTATTTTTAAGTAATAAGTACAGTTTTCTCTCTTGCAGTATAGAGTACTTGGGAGAAGTACCTAAACTACTGAAGCAAAGTTTCAGAAAGTATAATCCCAAATTAATATTTCACGAATAAAGGATTGCTCAAAACATCCTTAAAATAATCATTAAGGTACAAAGCACATGCATCACTAGATTTTACGTGCTGCAAGACACCTATAGACCCTATTTATGTGATTTATAGGGTAACCAGCATAGTTTTTCACTGGTAAACAGCTAACAGGTTATAAATCAGCTTCCTACTAACAGCAAAATAAACAGTGACACTTGGTTCAGATTAGCCTCACAGATGGATCTTTTATTAAAACTAATTTAACGCTTAGCACTTGCTCTAGAAAGGAAGAATAAACATAGCAGAGTCTCAAGAAATATTGAGGAAAATACACTGGACATAACAAAATGCTTCTAATGGATCACATTAACACACCATTGTGACAGCTCTGTGGTCCAACAGACACTTTTTCATTACTCAAGAGTATACTCATAAGTCATCAATAAAGTCCTGTTATTATTTTAAGCGCATTTAGTCAATGGTTAGAAAGGCTAACATTAGATTCAACAAGTTTTAAAGATGTAAATATTCTGCACTGCAAAGTCAATATTCTACAACAAAAATCACTGAACTACATTATTTTGTTCACTTTCTCACGGCTTTCATGATTGAGAAAAGAAACTGATTAGGATATTTCTCTTTTACTTCTGGTTTCCCCTTCTAGTTCTTACATACTTGTGTTCTGTTGCAATCCTTGGCTTAGAAAAGCATCAAAGAAAAGTTTTATTATGAATTATTTCCATGTAAGAACCTCTGAAGAAGTTTTCAAGGAGACAGCTACAAATTTTCAAGCCTCTTAAAGAAAAAATAAAGCAGTATCCCTCTTTGCACTGCTTCTAGCCTTGAAAGAGACAGCTGTATATACTAACACTTCTGAGTTTTAAAGCGTCTAATTAATTTTTCAGCAATTATGCTAAGTGTTCATTCCTTACATGCAGGTAAGTAAACTTTGTTTAGCTTGCTTAAGATAATACTGTGAAAGTTCATAATACCAAACTGTAGAGAAACATTCAGGCCACAAGTGCTTTTTATTCACACACTATTGATATTATGGTCTCACAGAACTTTCAGTATAGCTGGTAACACTACTCCAATTACAATAAAGACATTATGTGTTGAATTTTCCTGCTGTTGACCATCACATCCTGATCTGGTTTTAAAGAAGTCTCAACTGTCTTATCCAATATATATTTACATATATGTGTGCTCAAGGTTATTGCTTCTAATCGCTGTTGTAACTCATTTTACATTTCAGTAACTCAAGTGGAAGTTCCATTCTACTAACAAACTTTAGATTAAAAAGTCTGACTTTTTTAGTAGCTCTGAATGCTCAATATCCCACTTAAAATTTTTAAAACCATATTAAAAAACACAAGCTCAATAAATTTTGTAAGAGTAGCTTAAAAATAGGACAAATAGCCAATGCAGAAAGCAAGCAGTTACACAGAAGCAAATACATTTCCCAAATACTTTGAGAGTAGCTCTGCTGATGTTTACCATCCTTGCTTGTGTAAAGTAATCCAAAGAACCTTAACAGCAGTTAAAGCCTTAAAAATTTCTTATCATTCTGATTTTAAACATTTCTGTTATCACCAATAAGTAAAAAATTTACTCAAGTCTGTAGTTATCAGCAACAAGAGAAGCAATCTCTCTCCAAGCTACGTGGCTTTACTGAGATGCTGACTTAAAAGTGCTAAAAAACTTTTTTCATTTTGGGTTCCAAGCAGGCAATTACTAACTGCAACTGAAGTTATGGGAAGGAGTCTACAGTGTACATCTCATTCTCTTAAAAATCTGGCAAGTCGTTAACTGTATGCACATGAAGCGTTATGAAAACTATGAAGGGATAAATTTGGGAAGACGTAGGAAGGAGTGAGCGGCATGAGGGCTGCAGGCCGGGTGCCGGCGCGGGAGGTGGGTCAGGACGAACCTGGGCTCGAACTCCCAAAAGAAGCCTGCGGGGAGAAGACAGAGCGACGTGAGAGCGGGCTCCCTCCGGCCCGGCAGCGGTCTGCACTTCGTGCTCCGCCGGAGCTGCCCCCTTCCCTTCCCCCGCCGGCCTCGGCCCCTGCGTCCCGCCCTGTCGGGTCTCTGCATCCCGCTCGCCCTCTCCCACCCCTCCTTCCCTCGCTCGCTCCCCGCCTGCCGTTCTCCCTCCGCGGGAGAGGCCCAGGCGCTGCTCCCGGTCCTTCCAGCTCCGGCCGGGCGGGACATGACAGGGGGAGGCAGCCGGACCGGCCGCCGCCTCTTCCCCGCTCCCAGCCCGGCGCTCGCTCCTCCTCCCGCCCGCCGGGCGTTTCTTCATCACCCGCGCTGCGGCGGTGCCGCCGCCAGCCCGTTCCGCGCCCCCCGGGGCCCGGCTCGGCGGCCGCGCCCCGCTCCGCGCCCGGCCGGGGCCTGTCGGTCGCCTGCGGGCTGCGAACCCGGCACCCGCGCTGCGCGGCGCCCGCCGTGCGGCCTAGTCGCGCAGGCTCCCGGCTGCCCCGGCGCCGGCGGCTCCGCCGGCCGCCCCGCCGGACTTTCCCCTCCCGCGCCGCCGGCCCGTCCCGGAGTCGCCTTACGGGGACGCCGAGGCGGGCGCGGGGAGGCCTGCCGGCGGTGGGGCCCCGCGGGGAGCCGGCCGAACCCCGGCGCCCCAGCCCGCTTTCCCCGCTCACCTCCGCCATATTGGGACGATCGGGCTGAGGAGCAGCGCTGCGCCGAGTGCCCGGATGGGGCCGCTAAGCCAATGGCAGCCGCCGAGCCCCAGCCGCAGCCGGCCGGGGAGGGAGCGGCGGGGCCGGCGGGACCGGGCTGGGGCGCAGGAGGCGGCGCCGGGGCAGGGGCAACAGCCGGGACCCCACCTCCGGCGGCGCCGCCGCGGCCTCCCGCTCCGCCCGCCACGGCCCGCCGCCCCTCGGCTGTTGCCCCGCCCGGGGAGGGCGCTCGCCGCCGAGCCGAGGCCGGAGGGGCGCGGCGCCGGCCGGCACACTCCACCTGCCCCGCCCGGGGAAGCCCAGGGCCGCCCGTCCCCCGCGGCGAGGCGAGCGGGGGCTGGGGAGGGCCCTGGCCGTGCAGCCTCGGGGGTCCCAGGGCCGGCTGGAGCCCGGGTAACTCGGACGCCTCCCGCCTGGCAAGCCGTGGGCTTGCCGCCCTGTCCCGAGACCGGGGGTGCCGTGCGGGAGCGGTACCGGTACGCGTACCCGGCTGCGTGACCTGCGCTTCGCTGAGCCGCTGGCAGGTGCTGGTGTGGAGCAGCGCTGGCCGTTACGCTGAGACCCAACATCCGAGGTGTCCGGAGCAGGAAACAAAATGCCGAAGCCTTCAAACCTTCCTGGTGTTGGCTGCCTGCTGTGGCTTAAACGGAGAAAGTGAAATTTACTTTGCAATGGGTTTTTCTCTCTAAAAGTTGAGGCGGTTTGTGTGCAAGTTATATCCATTACCTTTTTTAGTGTGGTGGGTTTTTTCAGTTTTTTGGGTTTTGGATTTTTTTTTGGTCCCGGTAGACATGAAGTGGGAATCAGGCCATTTCCAGCTTGATTTCTTCATTCCAGGCTATAAAGACTCATGCTTTTAATTTTGGAGTCACATGTTTCTGCTTCTGGCCAAAACTGTGTCTCTCATACTTGCTATATCAAATATTGCTCTGCTGCAGGAGCGAAGTGCGTCACAGCGACAGTTGAGTGCAGTAGTGCCCCAGACCATGTCCTACCCAGGGAATTTGGGAGGCTCAAGGCTGTATCCTAAAGTGAACAGCTTCTCTGGATGCATCATAAGTTGGGTTTGCAGACAGTGCAGAGACCCCAAGCTAGTTTAGATTCTTAAGCAGAGCAGGAGCTCTACACTGTTTAATTTATTCTGCTGGGACCTGTTTCTCTGAGAAACAGACAAGAAATTAACTTGTCATGTGCTGCATGCTGAGTCTAGCCTAGTTCCAGTATATAAACTCTTTGTGTAGCTCCAAACTACACAGCAGACTAAGATGTAGGCATACCTGTTCTTGATGTACCTAGGATAAGATGTTGACAACATAAAAATCCTAAGACTTTTTAGGAAAGTTGTCACAGCCACAAGCAGCTCCAGCAGTACCTCGTCCTCTGATCCTTCATCAGTCTTCACCTTTTTCCAAAGTTGTATATGCAGATTAGGGAGTTGTCTGTTAAAAATGATCAGTAACAGACAGGCTATGTCAGAGCACACTGCATGTACTCAAAAATTAAGACGGAAGATTTAATCCTTTCCACCTGTGACTAGTCTGGAATGCCATTATAACCCAGTAGTGCTCCTTAGCCTTTTTCAGTTTTGTTCCCTTCAAATACACCCCATTCCTATCCCTATTCCCCTAAAGCCTCAGTTGTAAGGCAAAATAGTTTCTCATAAATGCAGAATGTGTAACGCATACACAGACATGTTAATCTTATCAACAACATAGCATGAAAAGTGCAGCAGGAAGAATCTCCAATTTAGGGAAGGACATATTTTTTACTGTATACATTTTCTTAATAGGAGTTCTCCCCAATTTGGATGCAATTAGTTACTTCCTAACTTCTGAAGTAGTTTACTTCACAGTCTTTCAACTGTTTGACATGATTTTTTCAACTGTGTGCAATTTTACAGAAAAATCTGTTGTTAATTTGCCACTTAAAATCTTTTATCAGATTTAGATCTTATTTTTTAATTATCATTTAGACCACTTTGATAAAATAGTGTGAACTCATAGTTCTACCTGACAGCAGGTCATGAGGTGTATTCCAGAACTGTTGCATAAGTTGCAGCAAGGATTCTGGAAAAACTAGCGCTCAGAGTTGTAGTTGACAAGGGGCTGCCAGACAGGGAAAAAAAAAAAAAAAAAAAAAAAAAAAAAAAAAATTATCAGGTTCTAAAGCATAATTGAAAAAAACCCTAGCATTTTCTTTTCCTGTCTTTTCCCGATATTCAGTTTTGCACCTGCAAGTGGCCGCTATACAGAAAAGGTTACAAATATTTGCAGCTTCCAATACCTACAGAACAATGATGGTGAAAATCTGGATCCGGAAGATTGACTATGACCCAGGCTGCTATGATCCCATATCTAAGTGTGGGCTGGATTTAGACAGCAATACCTATAGTGCAATTATGTTCTATGCTGTTACAACGTGTTTTACCCTCTGGTGGTTTTCACTGTGTACAGATTGAGATAGAGTGAGGATGGTGAAGTTGCTGGGGTAAGCCCATTTGAAGGGGATGCAAAGGAACAATGATGTGATTGCACCACCTCTTTCTCAGTTAGCATTCTTCTCTAGAAACAGGGGCTAGAGCATGGTGTGCTCTTAAAGCATAGCTTGGAAAGTAAACGACCTTGTGCCTTTGTGGAGTCTGGTTTGGCGTTGGTATGGAGCTTCCACAAGAGCCCAGTGCTTTCACAGGTGTGCTTCTGCTCTCTGCCTCGCTTCCCTGAGCAGAAAGGCGATGTGAGATTGTTCTTTCAGGGACTTAGAATTACAGGGAATTACAGCTTCTCTTTTTAAGGACTTAGAATTAGAGATGGCTAAACAAAATATATGGATGCATATATAGAGTGAATCAAATAGTTACATCAATGCAAATGCAGTTTTCCGTAGCTGCTGGGCATACAAGACCGTGTGGAGCTTGGTATTTCAAAGTGTCTTTTCCCTGGAATCAAGAAAATGGGCCAAAAATCCACCTAAACTGTTATTTCTGAAGTAATGGAGGAAAATATATCTTGTGTCCATATTTTGACTATATTTAATCATCCAAGTTAATCTCAGATCAAAAAAAAAGGAAAAAAATATTTTTAATTCTTTTTTTGTTTCAATTGATTGAAACAGTGAAAATAACAGAAAGAAATAAAATTAATTAGAAGAGAAAAATCTAGTCTTTTTTTAAAAAACCCAAACCCAATAATGCAATGAAGCTGAACAGTTGTAGATGAGGAGTTGTAAGATCAAGAGCACATAAGCTCAAAAAAAAGTCTCTTGATCTGTAGCATTTTTTTTCTCCTTTATCCTTAAAGAATGATAAATTAAGTATTAAGTCTTTTACATTCTGCACTCTTGGGTGTACACTATCATAGAATCATGGAATCCACTACCTTGGATACATCCAACAGATATATGGTGATCAAATAATTCCATAACCATGTTTGAAGTCTTGGTCTGTATCTGAGCGGTATGAATGTTGTGATAATTTTTCACTTCAGTCACACTCTTCCAGCAAACTTGCTGCCCAAAGCCCTGGGGTACTGGCCTCAAATAGCCTTGTCTGTAGGCATAGTGACAAAAAGTAATGCCTGTTTGTTCAGGAAATGAAACTGGTCTTAGACCCTTTGGCTGTATCTCTACTAGTAAATTAAATATGCTCAGGGATATTTCCTAGGCATTAAAACCACTGAAAAGCACAAAACTGCCCACATCTCTGCTGGCAAAACCTCTGTTCCCCTCAGTGATTGCCTGTTGCAGATGGATCTTTGAACACAGTAACTCCCAAAGGTACTGAGGAGGCAGGCTGGTGGGAGCAGGACGAAAAGCATGCGTGGACCATCCTAATAGTTTGATGTTACAGATGACCATCTGCCAGCGCTATTTAACTTACTAGAAAAGATAAAATTGTAAAAATACAAGTCACTGTCTCCCTCAAATCTACAGTCCTTGAGCTTTGAGATGGGAGGAAGGAAGGAACCCCATCTGTGTATTAGGCACATCATTTATTACTCCTAATCACATTGTTCGTTGTGCAGATACCATGGTTTTGAGCACTGTGTTTGCAATAGACAATGTATACACAAAGTAAGTTTTTAAATCCCCTTGTTGGGCCTGTCTCCCAGTGCTTCAGTTTTCAGGAGTGCAGATAACAGAGATTTCTGCCGTACTAACTGGACTCATACATAATGTAAGAAAGTTAGACTTTTTAAAATACTGTTGCTCACTTACCTCTCATGCCAAATTTTCGAAGGGAATAGTTTCCCTTACATCCTTCCCAAGCTTTTAGTATTCTGCTATTTTTCTTAAAAGGAAAGTTTATTTTCTCCCTAAAGAACATGGAGAAAAAGTTTTAAGTGATTTACTCTCATAGCAATAATAATAATAATAATAATAATTTAATTTTAATAATAGGCAAAACGGCTTACGGCTTGTTGTCGGCTTAGCAACAGGCAGCAGATTTACAGCAAGCAGATGTTTTACCCACACTTACAGGCAAATACAGCACATGCATGTCATGACACGCACAGTAATTACATGAGACAGTGTAATTTGAGCGTAACAAATATTTTAATTTAGGGGATTTTTTAATGGTTTCTTTTGTGAATTTAAACAATTTCATTTGTATATGATCCTAAATAGTTGTAAACAAAAGGTTAGTTATTGTAGTAGAAACTTAGGCAGCCTGACTCTTCTGGCCAAGTCACTCCCTCGGTTCCCTGCTACCAGGAGAAGCCGCTTTTCAGTGAGCACTTCCTTCCAAAATACCCTTAATTGGAATCACTGTTGTTGTTTGGGTTTATTTGTCACTTGGTTTAAAGTGCCAAGGGGTTTCTAGTTAGCCAGTATCTTCGTCAGCTTGTCCTCCAGCCTCTTTTATGTGTTGCTTGCATAGCCTGTATTGAGTTTCTCCCTCTTTCTAGACTCTGGAGTCTCTCCTATCTTTTCCAATATGCATCCTGTAATGTGTCCTCTCACTTCCCAGGTGGCATCTTCCTGCCTGTTCCTTAGCAGGGAGTCACCTCCATGAAGCTCCTGCCCACTGCAGCTCCCTCTCAAGTTCAGAGATGTTTTTCCACTTATTTACAAATACCAGGAGTCTCTAGTAGCAACATACAAAAATGCCACCGTGTAAGAGTGTAAGTATCACTTATGTTGGGTGAGTGTCCAGTAGGAAGGAACCATATCTCTAAAACTCCAATTTTGAAGAAATAAAAGAGAGCCCCTGAAATTTTTTCAGAAGTATCTGGAAAACAGCATAATATAGCTCCAGGAAGATAAGTCTGAGAAAATATTTCATTTGCTTTTGACCCTATTTACAGCCTTTCATACCATTAATGTCCTTGGGTTAGGGGTTTTTGGGTTTTTTTTGGGGGGGTGGGGGGGGCGGCGCGGCAAAGTTTCAGATGACAGAACCACACAACAGATAGTGGAAACCTCTGCTGCCTGTTTTTGTCCATGCAGTGAGAAACAGAGAAAGAGGATCAGCTGAGAAAGAAGTAGACTTCCCTCTTTAACATTTTGCATTTGACCATCTAGGAATACCAAAGCTTTGCTGGGACGTTTCAGCCTGGTTTAAAGATGGAAGAAATCTTCTGTTAATCAGAAAGCTGGTTTTAGTCTTTCTTGAAAATACATATAAGTGAATCTTATTTTGGTCATGTGTGATGTGTATATTTTTTTCTCTCAAAGGCAGATTGGTAATAAAGGTAAGGAACTGCAACAGCTGAGCCGACTCTATCAAACTTGATAGTAGTCCTTTTTGGGAATCATGCCACAAAACTCAGGAGATCTTTCAACCAGGAGTTATATCCCATGGTGTTTAGTATATATGACAAAATCTAGGCTTCTAGCGGTTCGAGCAAGCAGATCTAGAAAGTAGTGTAAGTTTGTGGGTTTTGGTTGGTTTTTTTTTTTGGAGGGTGGGGTAGGGAGCAATTATGCTATTAATTAGATCAGTTAATACAGCTGGGAAGACACTGACAGACTTTTCTACATGCAGTTGATCCATCAGATCTGTCTGCATAGAGGAACAACACATCTGTTGGGCCAGTTTCTTAAGGTGAGCCTCTGTGGTAACTACACATACTTTTAAAAAAAGTTGTAATAGGTATATTGACAGCAGGTAAAAATCCATTAAATTTTTTTTTTCTTCACTTTACTTGGTTGTGAAAAGTTTCTAAATTAATCTAGTAGTTAAAAAATGGGGGAAATAAAATGTCACGTTGGTGTCAATAGTGATTTTTTTTTTAAAAGAAAAAGAGATAAAGCAAATAGATTTGGCTATGAAATGAACTCCATTAAAATGAGATTTGCTCATATTTAAATATGCGCAAGATCCTATCATAGTGCTGGTCATCTGGTTTCCTTATTCCAAAATTAACATGCTCTAAGTTTACAAGTTAGCTAGGTTAATTTTAGGGAAAATACAGGAATTTCATTTTATAGAGAAAAGGGTAGGGTAAAGACAAGCATCTTATGAAAAATTGGTCACTTGGTATTGTATGTTCAGTGCATAATTCCTTCAACTTGTTCCTTTTCATCTAAACTGTTTCTTGTGATTAATAGTTATTATTTTGAGCTCTTTGTGAAATTTAAAACTGAATATCCACTTGCTGTTATTTCTCTTTTCTGGGTGGAACAGGGCAGAAGTTGAGTATGCTTAGGATTTACTTACTTACTATTTTAGAGACGGTGTATAGCATGACTTTACGCTTCAACAGAATAAATATCATGTAGACAGCATTCACCTGGGACATATTTGAAGAATAGTTCCACCCTTTTAACCTCAATTCATTAGCTGGATAACTTGCATGAAAGGAATACTACTTAGTGGAGATAAACCATTAAAATAGCTTCAATTAACCCTTGGTTTAATGTTTCTGAAATGCATTCTTGGAGATGGATGCTTTTGCTGTTAAAGGGGAAAAGCTACTAGGCAGGCTATTTTCAGTAACAGTATAAGTGAAAACTTGAAATAGAGAAGCTGCTCTTTTAAAAGCTTGGTTCTTAATAATATTTTAACATCCAACTAGTATAAACAAAAGAATGGCCTCCGAGTTCCTATCCTGGCTTTTCACTAGTGTCAGTAAAATATTGATTCCTTCAGGTAGAAACAGCCCTTATCTTGAGAGAAAGAGACAATGATCAAATAATTTAAATAACAGAGGTCAAATTTATACGTATTGTAATTCAAAATTACTACCTAGGTATTGCTTCCAACTAAGAAAACTTATCTACAGCTTTATTGAAGTTTTTTTTTCCCCAGAATGCTGCTCCAGTTAAACTCTGTGGTAATTGTAATATTAAAGTTATTCAGAAAAGAATGAGTCAACAAGCACTTATGTTTCAGTTTTCAGACCTGTTTAGTACTTGCTAACTTTATTGAACTGCATTGGGCATCAAGATGCTCAAAACTCTTAAAAAATCAAATAATTAGAGGTTATACATCCTACAATGCAAATAATAATAATCAATTCTTTAATACAGTCAAATACCATTGTCTTATTCGTGTAGGTAGACCCACTGAAATCCTGAAGCAATTGGAAAAGTCATCTTGCCTTCTGTTCCTGGAAGGGTTGATCCATATAAATAGGCAAGCTCAGATACTTTGTAGTAGTGTTCATCGTGTTACCGCAAATGGTAATGACTACATGTTGCTCCGCACTTTTGTATAATGCTTCCATTCCTTTAATTTTGTTACTTAAAATGTTTTGTGTTGTGCACGTGTGGCTGAAAGTTAGTTTAAACTTTGCAATAAGTTTTTATTAGAACTGTGTTTATATTGAGGCATTCTCACTGTATTTGGGATCTGATTGTACAAATATTCCTCTGTTGAGAAGAACATACATTAGAATTGGGGTTTTATTAATAATAAATGTTGTCTTTCTAGTTTTTAAGTATTGGGCTTACTGCATCAGAAGCTTTCTGGACCAAATCTGTATTAATTGGATTTAAAACTTGTTATATGAAAATTTTTATTTTTGGCCTTCTGCCTAATTCTTTGGTTCAGATTGATTGTATATTGGGCACATTGGGTTTTTAGTACAAGGTCAAGTTTTTTGTACATCTTCAAGAAGTGACACAAAAATGGAATTAAGTATGTTTCCATATTTTTCTTTAATATGTGCTTAATTAACAAACTGAATATGTAATATACTCGCATAAGTATCTTGTATTCTACTCCTAGAACAAAAGAAAGTCAGCATATTTCGAGTGCCTGCCAAAATACATTTTTGACTCTTGATCTTGTACTTCATAAAATCATAGAATGGTTTGGGTTGGAAGGGACCTTTGAGGGCCATCTAGTCCAACCCCCCTACAAGGAGCAGGGACATCTCCAACCAGCTCAGGTTGCTCAGGGCCCTGTCCAACCTGACCTCGAATGTTTCTGGGGATGGGGCATCCATCACCTCTCTGGGCAACCTGTTCCAGTGTTCTACAACTCGCATTGTAAAAATTTTTTTCTTTATGTCCAGTCTGAATCTATCTCCCTCTATTTTAAAACCATTACCCTTTGTTCTATCACAACAGGCCCTGTTGAAGAGTTTCTCCCTGTCTTTCTTATAAGCCCTCTTACTTCATCCCATCATCCAAGTTTGTGCAGTTAAAAAAAAATTATGCATTTTTCATATTAAAATTAGTACTAAGACTTGTGTTTAAGTATGGATGGTTAGTATTTGGTGGGAGTGAAAATGTCTCTGGTTTCATGTCTTATATCTCAGCATTTCCCACATATTTTTGTTTCATTGTATTTATTCAATGCTTTCATACACTGATGTAAACAGTCCCTGAGTATGGAATGAGCTATCTGTCTTCAGTTATTTCACAGTCTGTATTCTGATTATATATAATGTTCAGAATACTAAATTTGGATGAAAGTGCTAAATGTGTTTTTCTTCTCTCTTCATCAAACGACCCAAAGGTACCTCAGTCATTCAAAACCAGTAGTTCTTAGCTGGTTCTTAAATCTCAACTGTTGTCTAAAATCCACGAAGGGACTTTTAAAAGCATGTGTGAGCACCTGTGGCAAAAATCTTGCCCTACTTTTCCAGGTTTGCTTAACAAAGGAGAACTGCTTATATGAATATACCCTCCCTTCCCATATTAATTTCTGATGTAAATTTCATCATAACCTTCTATGGCTGTCTTCCAAAACAGACATGTTCTTCTCAGCCTACCTAGTTTCAGAAGCTGTTTCTGTTAAATACTGATCACTTCAACGCTCTCACCATCTTCTATGTTCTGTATACTTCCAAAGATCCAGGTACAGTGTGGGTTCAGAAGATCAAATAACATGTTTTACAACCAAAAAATTGCTATAAATGTGGTTTCACAAGCTTGTCATTCTGGGAATCTTGTGTCCTTCTTCTTGTTCTTCATGACAGACAATTACTATGTCTATGCTAGGATTTCTTCTTTAGTAATGGAATACATATGGTTTTATCAGTGTAGTTTAATTGTTCCCCACACAAGCAAAACAACTTGTATTGGTAGAAGCATTGTTTTGCTGGTATAAACTCTGAGTATATCAGGAGAATCAGCTGGTGTAGTTAGGCTGTGCGTGGCAGGAACCTCTTCACAAGCCAAACTCACATGCCGGCAAGCTTGCCAATTAATTCCTTTTAACTAATCCTCAGAGGCTCAGAGTGTCCTGTTGACTTTGCTGGAACTGCTTGAATGCTTGTGACATGTAAACTAAAGGGCTTTAAAAGAGGACAGCTCTTGATTTGAATTCAGTGTGAGGCTTGCCACTGATCTCAGTAAGGTAAGGACATCACCTCAGCTGTTTGCCGGGTCACAGCCTTGCTTTTCATAAAGTGGAAATGGCATCATGCCTTCTCTTACGGAACAGAGACAGAAGTCAAACACATTTCCCATTACTGCTTTAAAGTAATTTCCCCAATGAGTCTGACAGCTTTTCCTGTGGTTACTAAAATTGATGTGGTTATCATCACCGGAAGGAAGCAGAAGGATCATATATGAAGCAACACAAACAGAAACCTATTAGGAGGATTGATACAGATGAATCTATAATCTCCTGCTACTTGTGTTTCTCTTTTGATACCCATGGCATATAATGTATTGCAAAGCCAGAAGATGCTCAGAATAGCTGTGCCACAACTCACTCAAATGAATTGAAAGGTCATTTCAGATCATTAATATGGCCTCAAGAGCGTGCTGTCAAGGCAGCCTGGAGATGTGTTATTGACTCTATACATTTTGTTTTCATGTTGCTTTTGGTTCACCTCTTACCTTGTTTTCCTAGATACTGCTACCCATTTTATTTTAGGATTGTATACGCTGCTTTGGGACTTGTATATGATCCCTTTGGTCAAGCTTCCTTAGTATTATGTGTTTGAATCACGTAGCATAGTGAGTCCTGAGATGTTTTTGGTGACTTTTCCTGATTGAACAAACTTGTTGGCTTCTAGCTGCTACTGTGGCATATGTCTTATACGGGTTAAATGGATCAATATGTAGGTTATAAATTATTATTTTCAAAGAGATTTTATAAACTAAACTCAAGTGTGTGGGCAGTTTTGGTACTGCATGGGCGGTTTTGGTGCTATGGGCCTAGCGATGGCACCTTGAGGTGTCCGAGTTGGCTCCGTGGCTGATGCCATGGTTTGCCATCAGGCCAGCTGGCAGAGCACTGCCCTGCCTGTCCTGGCTGTGGTTTCAGGCTTGGCAACAGATTGTGAGAATAACCAGGGTGTGCTCTGTCACCCTGCCTGGGGATCCCGGCTTCTGCAGCACAGGTCAACGTAAATAAATAAAAGGACAAACAATTTCAAGGGTGAGGCAGAGAAAGGAGAGTGCAGCGAAGTCAAGATTGTGATGGGAACTGAGAAAAACACTGTGACTGTTAGAAATTGGAACTGGAGTTGACTGCTCAGAGTTGAGCTGAAGGTAAGTGTGACCATAGTAGTTTCAGAGGTTTTAAAGATGAAACTCTCATGTATTTTTCTGCTTTCTGGTTTTCTTGAGTTGTTGATTTCTAGTAATTTTTCTAGTAATTGTTGCTTTCTAGTAATTTTATCAAATGATGAAACATATCAGCATATGTATGTCAGCAAAATATATTTTAAAATTTTAATATTTGTGAAGACTTTGGGGCATTTTTTGTAAAAAAAAAAAAACAAAAAAAACCCAACCCCAAAACACAAAACAACCAAAAACCAACGAAACCAAAACCTAGTGCATAATTTTAGTATCTACAATAATTTAAATCTCGTAGAAGAAACTGCCGTTGAAAGAAAATCCAGCATCAAATGCAGGCTCTAAAAACACTCGCGAGTACCCTTTCTAACGATATTTAAACGCCATTTTGTATATTTTTTTTTTCACGTCATTAATCGCAAAATAACTTGACTTGCGTTGGAAAGGAGGTGTCAAAGCTGCAGAACGTTACTTCCCACCCCAGGCTGCAGAGACCCCTCCCCTCCCTGTCACGGGGGCACGCGCCGAACGGCTGCACGGGCGTCACGCACCTTCCCCCCCCCCTTCGGCTCGCAAGCTGAGGCGATTTCGGTCGGTTCAAGGGAGGCGCCAATTTTCTGTTGTTGGTTAGAGGCGAGTGTCGGGTGTTTCTGCGGGGCTGCGGCTCCCGCGGCGCCCTGTGCCCACTCTCGCCGAGGTGCGAGCGGCCCGGGGTCCCCGCAGCGGCCGGCGGCGGAAGGGACCTGCGGTTCCCGAGCGGCTCCTCGCGGGGGTCTCCCCGGCACCCACCGGGCTGGAGCCTGAGCCCGTGCCTCGGTGCCGGCGACCCGTTTCGGCGCGCCGCTGCACGGTTAATTGCAGCGGCGCCGGGGACTCCCGCGGGCGGGGGCGGGGCGCGCGCTGGGGATTCCCCCACCGCCCCGCACGGAACGTTCGGGATCCTTCCGTGACGTCACGGCAGGGGGGCTCCCGTCGGCGGGGCGGGGCGGCCGTGGCGCCCTCGGCCGGCCGGCGGGCGGGAAGCCCCGCCCCGGGCTCCCGCGGGGTGGGCGCGGGGGCTCTCGCGAGGTTTGTGCGCGCAGAGCATTGCGGCTCGGAGCGGCGCCATCTTGGGAGTGAGGCGAGCGGGGGGTGTGTGCGGTGGGGGG
>JAAGAY010144764.1:18230-46134 GCA_011801015.1 Ardeotis arabs | reverse complement strand
TCCTCTGGACCTTCTCCAGCTGGTCCATGTCCTTCTTATGTTGGGGGCTCCAGAACTGGACACAGTACTCCAGGTGGGGCCTCACCAGGGCAGAGTAGAGGGGCAGAATCACCTCCCTCGACCTGCTGGCCACGCTCCTCTTGATGCAGCCCAGGATGCGGTTGGCCTTCTGGGCCACAAGGGCCCATTGCCAGCTTATGTTGAGCTTCTCGTCCACCATTTTTATGTATATATTTATCTACTCCCAGGCACAGCCTCATGTACCCAAAATTCCTCAGGACACACCACTCAGAACACTAAGCAGACTCAAATCAGAACTAAGACAACCCAAGATCGATTGTACAGAATCCTTTGCTAACCAGTGAGACCGCTAATACTGCTAGCCTAATGAATGTGTATTTTAAATCGCATACCAGTTACCAAGTGCTGTTGTAGTCCTTCTCAGTCCAATGTTGCATTTGTGGTAGTGCAAAGCCAAAAAGACGCAGCTCAAAGGTCTGCTCTGCCAAACCAGATAGAAAGTGATCACCTAGTCCCAAGGACTTGGGTTAGAAACCTTGACAGCCTGGTCACCATCTCAGACCTGTTTTCTCCCACATGCTGCTGCCCACAATAGCATCCACAGTAATAAGGTGATTCTCCCAGATGTTTAAGTGTTTATTCTAAAAGGCCTTGTGGCAGTCAGGTTCAGTGGCGACCTACACTTGTTTTGCAATCATCTGGTATAGACAGTGACAGCCCTGGCTCACCACAGGGGAGAATTCAGCAGGATCTCTCTTTCTGCCTACCTGAGCACTGTAGAGGCAGAGCGAACCAAAACGCTGCCAGCCAGTAGTGGTGGCTGATTACCACAATCACAAAAGCATGAGCAACAAAATTATTTCTTGAAGAAAGAATATTGCACATGGAACTCAAGACACAACTGAAGTAGTTCTGAAGCACAAGAGATATGAGTACCTAACACCCTCATATCCTAAAAAACTGATGGAAATCAAGGGCAAATATTTGAAAGAGAACAGACATCCAGAACTTATAACAAAACAAAAGCAAATCCAACCAATTTTTTGAGTTTGCATTTGCATGTATTCAAGCTTTATCTAGCTGATACGTTAACTATACTGGGAATCTGAAGAACACATTGTATGAACCAATAAGTTATTTCTGATTGTCTAATGAAGACAGCAGCATTACACACTTTCATTTCACTGCATTCTTTGATCATGGGTTCTTTTTTATTTATTAATACACATTGATGGTTTCAAGATATAATATTTTTCAAATAATCCGAAATAATATTTTGGATTTGTACATATCTGTGGTTTTCCATCAGCAAGAGAGTCACTGGAGGCACACAGCATGTGCAGAACTGTTGCCATTCTAAATGCCGCAGAGCATATAAATTATGATACTGTATTTCCTGGGACATCAGTCACTACTGAAATTAACCACCTTCCTTATCACCTTATGCTTTTAGCTTACCACATCATTGACTAACTGCTTATAGTGAGTAACACTCGGGGATTATTGTTACATTTACTATTTACTGTAATTATGAGGTCACTGACAATGAAATTACTTACTAAAACTAATAGTGCATCTCTTTCTCCAGGTTCAATTTAAGGAACTTTGCCATTTTCACTCCATTTTAAAATGTCAATAAAGCTGTTTCCAAGTTGAAAATTCATTTTCATTTGTACATAGATTATATGTTTCAAAGGACAGAAACCTATTTCTGTATTAGTCACAGGAACAAAATGATTTCTCATTCACCCTCAAGTTTATTAAAAATGAAGTGCTTTTAATGGTGGATGAAGATAGATTAAAAACATACATTAGCTTCTAAAATTAAAATGGAGTCATTTTATTTCTTCATTCCGCAGTCTGAGGCAGCATGCCATTAGAAGTGTAGAGTTTCAACAGATATTCTTGAATTGCAATTACTGCATTTAGAGGGAAATCCGGGCTCCAAGCAGTTAACGCATTAAGATATGGATATAGACTATAAAGATGGATATGAATAAAAGTTTAATTATAAGTTCTTCTTTTAAAAAATGTTACTGCAAAATACTCACTGAGAAACAATTTCCCAGGTATTATTGATAAATTTTCCTGGTTTTCTATCCTGCACAAGGAGAATACTAAAATCCTGAAAGTTAATATGCAACAATAAGAATCAAAGTATCTCATTCTGTAAAACCCCTTGGCAGAGTTGCCCCCTAATGAAAGTGCTCCTTCATGCACATAATTCTCAAAACTCTCAACAGAAGCACTTCTGGGTCTGCTGCCACTGCTGTCACGCACCTCTAAGCATTCTCTCAAGACTTTAGAGACAGCTCCAGGAGAAACCTCAACCACAGCTCCGTCTACAGAGAATCTCCTCCTCCCTCCTTGCTTCCACCTTAGAAAAATGAATAGACAAGAGGACACCTCAATGCCTCTGTCTCACCCTGTCCCACCAATCCACCTCTGGTGAGGCCAGCAAACCAAACCACCCTGCTTTTGCTTTCTCGTCCTCTAAGTTGCCTTAAGCTGTAGCTTCTGGAAGCGCACAGATTATTTTCCTTGTCTAGGCTTCAACCCATTTGATAGCCCTCCTGCAACCCAGCAGGTCACCATGGACTGCCCCCGCAGGAAACCTCTGCTGACTACCAGAACAGTTCATCCCACCACCCATCCTTCCCCAGAGATCTCTCCAGCTCTCAGGAGACAACAGTTATCTCTCAGGAGACAACAGTTATCTCTCAGGAGACAACAGTTATCTCTCAGGAGACAACTGCTCCCTGGCAGCAATTCCCACAAGTTCCCAAGAAGTCCAAGCCAGCCGGCTTCCCCTGAGAAACCATTCATGTGAGCTGCGTTTGCCCTTCCTCCTCCTTCTGTCTATTGGCTTCTCGTGCCAACCTCTTCCAGGATGGGCTGACATGTCCCACAGGGGCTAGCGCTGTTTTATTTTTAAAAACAGTAATTAATCTAACAGTAACAGACCCAACAGACACAGGTGATAGTTTTCATGCCTATGTTATTCTTATTTTCTCAAAGAGGAATACACAGAATTGGGATAATTTTTTCTTGGCTACAGATTGATTATACAGATTAAAATACAAGGCAAGTCTTGCTTTCAAAACATTATTATTATTAGCCAATTGTATACACAAATTAAAGCAGAAGGAGCACTGTTTGGTTTTAAACACATCAAACAGTTTGCATGTTTCAACGTTGCATTGGAATGAGCCAGAGAATTTTTTTCCTACCATGCCCAAATCACTTCTTAAGACTCACTAAATCAAGTCTGCTGTTCATCTGCAAGATCTGGCTGAGTGGCTTCATTTTTGATGCATCAAGGACAATGAAAAAATAAGAATGTAACACAACTATATAAAGTACAAAGATGAGAACTGGGTTATACGCTAAAATCAGGGAGACCACAGTTGGAGTGGCATGGTGGAGTTGGGGCATACAAAGAAGGTGGTTCGAGTGGGTCAGGCTGCAGATAGCTGTTACCAGACACTGATAGCCAGAATAGGCTAGGCTGTATTTGCACCTAATAGCATAACGTACATTAGCACACAGGCACACGTTCTGCAGGTGCAGAACCACAAGAAATCTCATATACTGAGTTTGAGAGAGGAGAAAAAAAAAAAAAAAAAAAAAAACACACACATGCCAACTGAAAGTTGATGTGAGTTAGACTCTCCAATAGGCTCGGCAAACCCATGGAGGCTCTTTCCTGTAGGACACCAAGAACTGCTATCCTGGCTGAGACCAAGGTGAACATGGTCCAGACTTGTGTTTCTAACAAGTAATAAATAGAAACTGCTTAGGGAAAGAGTACAAGCAAGAGAGTACGGATAATGTCAGCATCCCCCTTGCACCCTCTGCCAAAACCCAGTTAATATATTTACTGAACTGCAAATGTAAATAAGACTCATTTTAAGTAACCATTAATGGACTTATTCCTCATGAATTTATACAGACCTCTTCTCAAGTATAACTGTAATTTCGTCTTCCAGAACACCTTGTAGTAGTAAGCTTAACAATTTAATCACTAATTTTCTAAGAAAAAAAAAAAATTACTTCCCCTTTTCATTCTGAATCTGTGACTTCATTTTGTGTCCTTTCAATACAAATCCATGGGCCAAAAGTGTTTATAGACCTATGGATCTGCCAACTTCACTTCTTCTAGATCTGTCACCTCGTAAGGAGGGGGAGCAGACAGCCTGCAGTAATTTGACAGTGCCACACAAATAATCCTCCTCCAGTTCCCCAAGATTACTACAGTTACATTGGTGTAAGAATTTGAATACCATTTCCTGAGAGGACAACGTGAAAACTACCCTTAGGAACAAACTCCGGTGTCAAGTCCTGAGGGCACGCACACATTAAGACAGCTGCATTAGAGCTGCTAAAGTGGTGCTCTCATAAATAGCCAATGGAGAATTTTTGGAGTTTTTTGCCATAACCTGGCTAATATCAAAAGAAAAGCTTTTCTAAGACTTCAAGTCACAAATGTAGAGGGAGGGAAGAAAAAAAAAAGAAAAAAAAAAGAAAAAAAGATTGATGATCCTAATGCCAGTAAAGTGAGCAAAAGTGAGCAAGCAGCACATGAATAGCAGCATAAGGCACAGCTAACACTTATAAATCCACAATAACACTAGGTTGTTCCAATGCTGTCTTTCAGCAGAACAAAAGCCAATTCTACTTTTATGAGGGAATATTCATCCTCATCACTATTCATTTTTAAGCACCTGGAATGAAAACAAACAAAATCACATTCTTCTTTCTGTTATGGTAGCACATAAGGCTGCCCTGCCAGGGTTTTAATAGGTGAGGCTCTCTTCAAACACAAAGGGAAGAGACTGCTTGCTTGAAGTTCTTACAAAATAAGTCGCTGAGAAAGCCAACATGAAGTAGAAAAACAAAATGAAATTGCAGTTACCTGTTCGTTAGGTTTTTTTCAGTGTTGGAAGCTGTTTAACTTACAACCATCCCTGTATATTCAGAACAATGACTTCTGCTGCTGCCTATCACAATAGGTGACCATCGGCCCAAAACATTTTTTTTTTAAATATATACATATATACACACAGACACACATGGATCAGTTCATCCTTTTCCTATGCTGTACAAATAATTTGTTTTGAGTAGTAGTTCTGTGAAAACTTACACTTGCTTGGTTGAGACAAATGATGTGGTATTTCTTAAACAAGTGACCATAAGGACCTGGAGGGAGTCTGAGTCCTGTTGGTTGTGATTTGACAAAAAGCTTTGAATCAAAGATCATGGGACCCAACCAACATCCTGAAATTCTAATTGCTCTTATTCAAGAAGCTGAGGGAATCGAGAAATAGGATGTGGTTTGTACTTGTGTTCCTTCTAGCAGAAGTAACAGAACTACTTTGTTTCCCATTTGACTGCAAAAAAAAAAAAAAACAAACTAATTACAGAAGCTTTAGCACAAAAGACAACTGCAGAGGAGACACTAATATTAAATTTCCTTTTTTGTATTTTCAACACAATCTAAGGAAAGCTGACTGTTTTTACTGAGGTCAATGATTAAACATATTGAGAGCTTTATTGATTTCTCAATTGAATTTGCATTTTGCATCTTCCTTAGCTTACCTTAGGAATCATAAAATGGGTAACAATTCTTTTCCAAAACTCTTAAGCCATGAACACATTATAACATTAGCTGTTTCCCATGGAAACCTATGCTTACACTCAAGATTTGAAAGAGTTGAATCACTGTGAGGAAACACAGTCATGCCTTGTATAACCAAAGATTTATGCATACAACAAACAAGTGTACTTGGACAAATCCATGGACTGCACACTGACCTCAGAGTCTTGGGTTAGTATTAACATCTTCTTAGTGGACTACAATAGAAAATAAGATTTCATGGGCAGTACCCATGAGACACCTAATCTTTACTGGCATCATCAAGCAATTACTTTACAGCAACTCAACCAAGGGTGAGGAAAAGAGTCACTGAAGAACACAATTTACTATAATTAATAATATGTTAATAATATGCATTTCACAAACTCACTGAAGCAGAAACTATTTATTCCTGAATATAAAGCAAACTGGGGCATCATGCGTTCAATGGACAATGGTAGGTATTGGTATGCAGTGGTAGGCAATGGATTGCCATGGTCAGGTGAACAACTCATTCCTGCCGTTATTATAACCATCACACCACTGAAGTTTCTGCTCCCAAGTCTAAAGCAACAGTTCTGTTCATCTTTCCACAGACAGATATTCCCCCTGTCACTTCCAGATAGCTGTCTGTTGTGAAGGGTTACACTAACCACTGAAATAGCAAATCTGGCTGTGAATAAAGCATTTTACACTTTATATATGCTATTCTGTTTTTCAGGGGAAAATAAATTAGTTCTCTAATACAGGAACCTAATTTTCTAATTAAGTTTAAGACACAGATATATAGATGGTTTCAATTTGCTTCATTTATATCCATACCTGTAATCCTGTAAATCATTAATCAGTATTGCTAAAATAATTAGTGGAAAATCCCTTATTTTATATTTAGAACTAATGATCAAAATGAGGGATCCTCCATTTCCCCTTCTCTGCTGTCTTGCTAACATCCTGCCCAGCTCCTTCATTCTCATGCTTTTCAGCTCTTCTATCCTCTAATGACACTTTGGAAACACTTCAATCATAGGTGGTGTTGGCACATTTCTTTTGGAAACACCTACATATTTTTCTTTCAGCATATTCCAACTTAGTAGAATTACAATGCTTTTTTGGGAGCCTTAGAGCTATGCTGTTAGCAGAAAATTACAAACCCAGAGCTTGTAAATAGGAAAGTCTACACCAAGGACTTCCACATGATTTTTCCAAAATTCTCTTAAGAGAAATAAAATGGAAGATACATTCATAACTAACAGAGAAGTTAAGGGAACACATTAGATCTAGTGCACAACAGGCTGGCTGCTGGGGCAGCACACCAACCACAGCAGCAAGAGAGCCACGGCCTCACATCTGCAATGCTCCTGCCCAAGAGCTGCACCCGACTTCATTCCATGTAGGAGATACATATATACAAGTACATGCACATAATATAACGTTCTTCATTATTAAAGATATATTACAGATCTTCCTCATTACTTTATCAATTGCTTATGAGTGTGCAATGCTTTTTTCTTTAGATAATTAATAAGGCTCACAGCTATAAATTGACAAAGTTCATTTACTAGTCTGATTCACAGCCAATATTTATCACTTAAATTTCTGAGGTAAATTGAATCATCTGCTAATCTGTTTGCTGATAAGTGGGAATTAGACGAGTTTTGATTTAAATGAGGAGCAGGCTGATCAGAGGTGAAAAATTATATTAAATGTTAATTACTGTAGCAAATTGACGCAGCAGCTTTTTAAGTCATGTATAGGACTGAAGATTTGATTCCTTTTATGTGCAAGGCTTGAAGACATTCATTAGCTAGCTTGAGAGAACACAGAAACACACACTTCGATATAATTATTATCACCAGCCAATGTTCTTTCTAATGAAAAAATATTATGCCTGATGTAATTCTAATTACAGAATTATTGTATGCTTATATCTCTATGCATTTTAACAGTACGCTAACAAAATGCAGTGTGCTATACACTAGGAGTTTGCTCTGCAAACAATTAGACAGTTGAGTAGTCTTCCTCTTAGAAGTTCCACTTCAATAGCTTTAATGAGACAGGTCATGTGAGCAAAATTCCTCTTACATATATTAGCAATTTTCTCTCCTTAGTATTTAACCTTTGGTTTTGGGTGGGGTTTTTTTTTTTTTTTGCATTGTTAGCTGGCTTTAATTTGTGTTTGTGGACAGTCACTCCCCAAGTTTTTTTTTCATTTATTTAGCTTCACTTGTTTCCAGTAAATTGGCACAAACAGCAGACCTGTTTGAAACTAAATTTCCTAATAAAAAAAAAACCACAAACTTCTTTGCCTTTACATTTTAAGACCATAGACTATTTCATAAGAAATAAAAAACCTAATATTAATTTGTGAAAAGCATAAGTCTGAAATATCAAACTATTAATACTTCATTATTTTAATAATATTTCTTTATATAATTTCTCATTACTAAAAGGTTAAATGTTACAATTTCAGTTTCTTAACTTTTTTTTTTTTAGCTATATGGTTTCCACAAAGCTGAGCAACCTTGTGTTTTAACTGTTCAGGACAAGGTGATGTCTTGATTTCCCTGTCAGCTTGACATCCAGCAGAGAGCCAAGACCTGGAACACAACAGCTACTTTCACCTCTCCTTCCCCCCTTTAGCCTATTTACTTCAGTACAGCAAGCATCCAGCAAATGATGAAAAATCCAGCTGCTAATCTCAGCATACAGCAGAATAAATCTTGAGGTTGCATGGGAAGTGACTAGATATCACCCTTGAGCAAGTGAAGATTTATCAAGATGTGGCTGGGTATTTCAGCCCCCCTCTATCCTCCCAGAGGATTCAAGAGATGCGGCACAGTCACAAGAGTGTCCACAGAGTTCAGCCCGAGACTTGTCCAGTCTGCCCTGGTATTTGAACAAGACTGCTTCTGTATGAGAACAGCAGACTCAAACCTCTTAAAATTTGAGGACACTGCTCATGAAGTACATTTTCAATTTGCACAGCTTCTCTTTAATCAAGTCACTCAAAACCTACCTGTAGCCACAGTCCATAAATTGTTCACCATAACTTTTCCAAAATCTTTCCAGAAGATCTGGATCTGGGTCTGAAATACTCCTATACAACTCCAACTAAATCCAGTAGGATTTGAACACTTGTGTCTGCAGAGTATGATATTTATATTCTAACTAAATTCAACATTTATAATGTCAGGTTATTTATTTACTGTTGCCCATAACTTACACTGCTTTAAAGACACTGTTCTTTATATTGTATTTCTGATGCCCTCTCCATTACAGCTTATTTATGAAAATAACTTTTACCATCAGTAATTCTGTTCATCTTTAATAAGAGTCACCATCTAAAACTACAACTATAAAGAGAGAACAGACTAGCTGACCTATGACAGAGTGCACTCATAGGGAAAATAAATACTAGTTTTAAATTACTATGTGTCTATACAACACTGGCTAATATTTTTTTTTTTTTACACAGCCTTGTATATTTATTTGTTTTGATGAACTTGAGCAGCACTCAGGCAGTTTATTTTTGCCTCTTAGATAAAAGACCTGAGTTAGCATTGCCAGAGGACCTGTAATACTGTAAAAGGGTTACAATTGGGTCCACAGTGGACATTGTGAAAAAAAGCATTTTCCTTTTTCTCTGTCAAAAAGCAGAATTGATTTAGGGTTTGATGAAGTTCCAACTACTAGATGCATCAAACTATACACAGACCTGAGAAGAGGAATTGAGAATAGCAAAGGCAAATAAGGTGTGATTTGGGACAGAGGGAAAAGGAATTGACTGGCACTCAAAGCAGAATTACTGAGCTGGGAGAGTCAGGCACTGCAGCCCTTCTCACTGGAGGAACTGAGCACAAAAAAGCTTCTGGGGACAAACTCAACAACATACTCGAGGAGGAGCACACAACTACCCAGAGACCTCTTACAACCACTGTAACGCACAGCCAGTAGCAGAGCTGTAAGAACAGGACATACAATCCAGCAAAGGACAAAAACACTATTTCGTCTACACAGCGTGCAGATGTAGCAAAGGGGACCGGTGGAATACAAAGTCATTCTTCAAATCTTTACCAGCAGTGGTGCACAGGGAAGCGTGTGCAGGATGTCACCCAGGCAGGTCACTGAAGGCTTCAGGGGTCTTGAGCTAGCAGAAGTATTAGCAGTACAACAAATTTAAAATTATTTTCCTAAAGATCTTTTCTGAGCAAAACAAATACTGGAAGATGGACCGCTGTCTTAATACAAAAACTTCATGGAATTTCTGAGACTAAAACTGGAAGTTTTGGCTATGGGATGCCAGTCTTTTTTTTTCTGTGGAAAACAAGGCATGAAAGGCCTTTATCAACCAGAAAATGGGTTTCTCTCTGCTGTGGCCTAACTGTAGCAACAAGGGATATGTTAACTAACAGTATGAAGTCAAGCTGATACAGGAAATGAAGCACAGAGAAGTTCAACATTTCACAAATTAGTTCAGCTGCAGTAGGAAGGAAAGATAAGAATCACCTTGGTTATCACTGTATCAATGACACGAATCTGCAAAACAAAGAGAGGAATTGGAAACTCACCGATTGGAAGAATTTCCATATAATTGGCATTAGTGAAGCCAGATGGGATGGTTCACAGCATCACTGAAATGTTAGAAGTCCTCATTTATAGCCTACTTATGGGCAGAACAGCTGATAGAAGTGGAAGTGTATATTAAAGACATCATTACTTGTTTTATGGTTATTGATTACTGTGGAGTAGCGTGTCTGGAATGAATACATAGCAGAGTTTTCAGCAACTTCCCAAAAGAGGCACTGGCGTAGGAAATGGGGCTGGAGAAGAGGACGAGTGTCTCCTTTAGCATCTACTTACAATACACCAAAGAAAGCGTCTAATCAGGGGCTTCAGTTTGAGATGCTTGGCAGAAGTTACACATGCCTTATAGTTTAAAATTTGTGTGAGTTACTAAGAGTTACACTTGAGGACTGACACCAAAATTAAGCAACCCAGTATTAGTTACCTAGTATTAGTTAACTCTATATGTAGCCACCTCATGATATAAAGAAGTATGCTTAATCATGGGCACTGAATTCTGAATTCATTTGGGAACAAGTCACCACAAAATATAATGCTTGGTGTGAGCAGAGGAAGGTAGAAAAATATGGCAGAATGTTAATAATTCAGAGATGTCTGAGATACAGTTATTCCAAAATAAAGGCATGAAAACTGATGGATTATTTGTTTCTCCACATTACCCTCTGAAGATGGGAATTCATTTCAGAAAAATAGTGAGTTTTCTGACTCCTACAAGGCATACGGTCTCTGAAAGTATTGAACTTGGAGCAAGATGGAATGGATGATACCACTGTTCTTCCTTTCTGACCTTGGCTTACATCTATGGAAAAAGTCAAAGTCCAAAGAGTTGTATAAAGCAGCCATCAGATCCAAGGCTCACATAACAGATACAATGGTCAAGAAAGAGGACGTGGTACTTTATAGGTAGTCTTTGCAGAAAGCAAGCATGATCTTCCCAAATTCATACTTTCACCACAGTCAGTCACATCACCCAGTCATGCCCAACACAGAGCACCTCAGGAACTGTTTTCAAAAGACAGAATCCAGATCTAGAAGCAAAGTTCAGAAAAATACTCTATTTATTACCATAGTATTGCATAGTCTAGTTTCATATCTTCATACCACAAAATTTCTAATGGTAACATAAATCAGAATTATACAGAATGCTTTGGCAGACAGCTGCAATGTGTTCAGCCTTTCCAGTGTGTTTAATGGCACGTATATTTGTGATTGTAACTGGAAAGCTTGTTTATCGAGTAGCTTGTTTTAATAAAGATATTCTCCTATGGTTCTGTAGCCTATACAGAATTTATAAGCAGAAGGAGAAACTGATGAGAAAAGTTATAAGCTCTTGCATACTGTCCTGAATTGTAAAGCGTCTCAACGGAATGCACCACAAAGATTACTATGCACTATGAATAAGCACCCAGCAGAGCACTTACACTTTGCATCTCAGATTTGATCATCATCATCGGAAGTCTTGCTTCACCAGAAAAATGTATTGAGTTCTACAGTTTAAAATTCTATGAAATCTGCTTGCTAAACAAATACATTTTCCATCTAGTTTTCCAATATAATCCCCACGGTGAAAACTCAACTATAGTATTGCATTAAAATGTATTTTATGCCTATACAGCATAAGTCCTAAAACTTATTATTATTGATTTCTTCTGTTCAATAGAAGGAACTGAGTTACAGAGTGAGCCTTAACTGGAAACCACAACATTAAGGTCATTACTTTGAAAACATCAGGTTTGACTAAGCTGCATTACAGCAAAACCCACTAACTCTTGAGCATGTACCAGAAAGTTTTATCTCCAAGGTTATTTCAAAATTCATTTTAAAGCAACTGAAAACACCAGATTTCAATGTCAGCAACTGTAATTAGATACTCTGGAGAAAAAAAAAAAAATAAAAAAAAAGATCAATTTAATTAGAATTTGAGTTGCTCCCAAGCATCAAGTTGTAGTTTTTTTCTCCTTTGTTACTCTGTCTCTGATTGTTATCCCTGTAGTGATAACAATAGGAATTCCATTAGGTATTTGTGGGACGCTGAATGACAAGACATGCAGAGTCTCTCTGACCACTTCAAGGGAAAACACAAAACTATTACAAGGTTGACAGAATAGAATAGTTGAGTTGGAAGAGACCTACAACAATCATCTAGTCCCGTTGCCCTCCTTTTAACTCACTAGCTCATATACTGTCAGCATGTAGTTTAGCCTGAGCTCAAAATTATAATTGAGGATATCAGTCATACTGAAGTAGAGCAGCACTGAGCTAGGCTTAATCTCCATCCCTATGCGGCCTTACAACTACCACCAAAACTGAACCTTCAGGGAACCTTCTGTGCCACCACCATCTGCATCCGCGATATTAGGCTCCTCCCTAATAATACAACACCAATTATTTCCACATCTATCCAAAGCAGAACATCAGCCCCTTAGATTAATTAGAGTCTGATCACAGGCTTGTAACACAGTATGTAACTCAGCCATCATAAATAGCATTTTCTTGTTCTTATGAAGAATGTGATCCTATCATGGAAGTCCTTCCCTTATTCAACAAAAATAGTAATATTCTGGCCAAATATTTAGTAAAGTAGCAATAGAGAAACATCTATACCACACCTGAGCTGGCCAGAAAAACTGTCCTAGGAAGACATTAACCTTTTGCTGGGAAAAGTTCTAACTGCAGGAAAGATTCCTTGAACAGATTACCTAGAACTATTTCTTTTTCAGTGTGATTTTAGGAAGTGAATAGGAAAAATATAATTCAATAAGTTGAAAACATCTAAGACAAGAAAAAAGCTTAATCTGCTTGAGACAGACTTTTTGTTTTACCCACATTTTTAAATTATTTAGAAAACAGAGTCTTTATCCTTGAAGATGGAACAGAGAAAAGCAAACGAAAGAAGTGAGTGTTCTTAACTCAAATTACAGAAAAGAAATTTAGGCAATGAGATTAAATGACTCAAGATGTGAGAAAAGTCTCTGGTTTCGTAAGCAACTCTGTCATTTAATATTTCTGAGGTCGAGAGCTGATGCTATAATTATATTCCATCTGTTGAAGTTTTTTGATAAATATAGAGTTTGAGAGTGGCTTAAAGCACTGGAGGTTATACTTAACTCATCTGCCACAGTTTTATACTACTCCCATTTTAAGTAGGGGAAATCAAATGGAAATATAAGCATATTCAGATTTCCAAAGGGTACTTTGAGAACTCACATTCAAGATCGCTTAGCAAATTGGGAACCACCAGATTAATTAGGACATTTGGGTTGACAGGCAATAGCTCAGGAGCAGGAGGGAATGCATTAGCAATTCAAAAAACGCTGGAAAGTACAGGAATAATTCAAAAAAAAGCCTAGAAAGTAACAAGAAAAAAAATACATGTCACATCAACTTGTGAAGAGAAAAGCAAAGAAATGTTCGTTTAGGTTTTTGCTGGTTTGGTGCCCCCCCCCCCATTACAGGGTATAAGACCACATAGCTAGAGAAGTTACATAGCTTCACAGCTAGTGTAGTAGACGTGGTGGCCTCTCCTATGGCAAAGAGGAATGGGTTGCCCCAGCTACCTCCCTCCCAAATCATAGGAGTAATGGGGCACATCTTGGGGCAGGAAATACCCAAGTGGGAGTACTAACAAACCCTTTTAAGTGCAGGTATCACTGGTTCAGCATCAGTCTGGAAAGAGGTATCAAGTGGGGTCCTTTGAGCCTGGGGTCTGTCCACAGCTTTTGTTAGTGACCTTGATGGCATAGTAGAAAACAGTTGTCAGATTTCCAGATGGCACAAACTGATAAGAGCTGCTTCATCACACTTTTTTAGAAAAGGACTAATCACAGTTGACAAGCAAGGATGAATAACATACCATCATTGGAGAAAAATAAAAACCACAAAAAAGATGCTTCATAGGATGCTCTTCATCTTCACTATGGATTACGTGTAAGCAACAGACTTGAGTCATGGAGAGAAAATGTTAAGGCTGGCCATCAGGAAAGTGGGAAATGTAATTAGGACACAGGAGTCAGTAGCTTGAGGTAGCGTCTCATCATTAGTAGAAACTTAAGAACTAGTTACTAAGCCATTTCTTAGGAACAGCTGATTCTTCATCCAAGATTTAAGAAAATCGTTTACAGGAAAGATCACCTTCCAAGCCCATTTTTCTCCAATTCCGTCAGAGTGGCCACCACAATCTACTTGAGAGGGTTTCTCTCCCCATTCCCTACACATAGCCAGTAGAGAAAAAACAGACTCCTACAAGGGACAGCTTAGAGCCCTTTTAAGGCTTTTACTCTGAAGCACTTTCCACAAAGACTTTGTCTCTCTTTAGACTACAAGCAGCCAAGGGAAACAAATTGTCTAACTTAGGATATTTAGGAAATGCTTCAATTTAAGCAGTACGAATACTGCACTACTGCTCTACCTGGATCAAAAGGGCTTGTTTGTGGCACAGTAGTTAGCTAGAATCTCCATGACTCCTTACTTTTAAACTATGAATTTGACTGAAGTTAACAGGGAAAGATAAAAGTTGTCATAACAGAGATAAAGCATAAGCATCACTGCTAGACAGCTCGTCCCAAACCTGCATGAACTACTGAACATTACAGACAAAAGACTAAGACCCAAGCAGATTGTAAGTATCTCAATAAATGGTTCAACAGAAGGAGAATGCAGTTCAGTCCAAATTAATTTAGAAGCAATCAACCAATTGCCCTATACACTAATTAAAAAGGGTTTCAAAAGTCTTGTGAGAAAACAGTAACAACTGGTAGTTAGGTATCCTATTGAAGTTTTGTTGACATTGCTGTATATTTAATAGTAGGAGAGTAGCACACCTGTCAGATCTATAGCATCCTGGACACACTACTTTTTCTGGCTCAGCACTATATAACATCAAAACTTTACAGCATCTGAAGAACATAAAGTGTGAAAGCTATTTAGAGGAGCTAGATGTTTTCTTATAGGGGAAAAAAAAAAAAACCAATAACACACACACAAAAACCCCGAGCTGGACCAACATGAAAGATTTATGTAAACAGTGAAAGAAAAAAAAATAAAAGGTTAAAAGAAAAAAAGTCATATCATCAGATGGTGTCAACTGGCAGAACTCCAGTGGCCTTAAAAGTAACTGCACAGTTTTTTACTAATTGAGGATTTTTCTGGCCCTTAAAACACTCTATTAAGAAGTGTCAGTTCTTAAAAAGAAGGGACAACCTGTTAGGACTGGTCATGATACTGCATACATGGGAAACAAAAATTTAGAATACAACTGAAGAAAGAAAAATTCAAGATGTACCCATTTGGTTGTTGACAAACACTATTAATTACACTTTGATAAGACAGACACAGATGGGAGAGGAAAAAAATACAGCCAAGAATATCAGGAAAACTTACAATAATAATGCAAAAAGAATCCTACAAATGTTTCCAAATCTAATACAAATTTAAATTATTTGATATGTTTAGATATAAGTCAGCATGACTTAAATTTCTCCCCGTCAATTTGCTGGTATTTTCAAATATCCACAATATCAATTTTATCTTCCTCTTACTGAATTTTGTGGTAAAATTTCTAGGGTTTCTAATAGGAAGAGCTTACGCTGAACATATCTGAAAGATATGCCCCTGGCATAGAAAACTGTTTCTTAAGGGTATTCCTCATTTAGCCTTTGTCATCCTCTTTTGGGAGCTCTATTCTCTTCTTCTAGAAAAGACTTACTGCATGCCAAGATGTTTCAGTTCATGTTTCTTACAAATACCAACAGATTGTGTTTATTCGCTGTCATGGCTCTTCTGAGATAAACGAAAAAAAAGAGAGTAGGTTTTGGAAGATGTGGTTTAACCCCAGTCAGCAATCAAGCACCACCAGCCACTCCCTCACTCTCCCCAGAGGGGTAGGAGAGGGAATCAGAAGGAAAGGAAAACTCGTGGGTTGAGATAAAGACAGTTTACAAGGATAGCAAAGGAAGACATAATATATGTATTAATAATAAAAAGATATAAATATACAAATGCACAATTTCTCCCCACCCAATGACCAATACAGCCTGTCCCATGCAGCAATCACAGAACGGAACCAGGAGCAACCTTGGAAATGACACTGAGAAAGAGAGCAAGAGAGCTGCCCACCAGCCAATCCCCACTTATATACTGAGCATGAGGTCTATGTTACAGAATACTTCCTTTGGCTATACCCCTCCCAGTTTCTTGCACCTGCACATTAGCAAAACCTGGGAAGCTGGAAAGAGTCCTTGATCTCTTACCAAGAACTGTTTCCTTACAGTTCTTACTTCTTGAAAGTGGGTTTTTTTTTTTACTTTATACAAATATTATAAATAATTTGATACTAAGAGATCACATAGAATAGAGGCATTTTCCTTGCTATTAAAGGCCCACCAAAAGCAAAGTACAAATCTGTTGAAAGGAAATTCAATCTTTTCCCAAGACAGAAATGAACCAAGTGAACATGGACTACGATCAGAAAAACCAACGTTGCTGAGCTCCCACCTCCTCTACTTACACTGTACTTTTCATCCATCAATAACAAAAGACAGTAAGGAAGACAGGTGCTATCGGCACCATTTCACAGATAAAGAAACTAAGCAACAGAGCACAGATATTTGGACATGTAGGACAGAGCCAGACATTGACACTAATTTCTTCCCTCCCAGCTTTACGCTGCATGATACTTATTTTCTAATTTTCTCTTTATTGCTTATTGCATCCTAGAGCTCCATCACAGCATGCTGGTGAAAATCAGGATACGCCACTCTGTGCTTATTAGGACTCCCAAGGCCATACAAATGGTTAGTATGTTAGAGACTACTTTAGTCTTTAAATCACTGACTTCTAACCATAGTAGATGGGTATCTATCTGTGACAGATTGACTTCAATCTTTTAGAGTCTCCTTCATCCTTTTCTTTATTTCTTTTGTCCTTTGTTATATCACCTCTGCCTGCCTTGGTGGATGGGACGATCAACTATGGTACACAAAAAAAAAGCAGCAATTTTCTTGATCACGTTTTTTTAAACTAGATTAGATTTTTAAAAACTTGAGATATCCCAAAGTAGCAACGTATAAGTCCCTTCCCATTTGTCCCTCCCACTTTTTAAAAATGAATCGTGGTAGAAATCCCTCTCCCCTACAAAGCCTTTTTGCATATAGAGACGCTTTTTGTCCTGGCCACCACAGGGATGTGCAATGATACTAGGCTTCAAGCCATAGGGCTTTACAAGCTATACAAGGCATTTGCTATCCTTTTCATTGAATTTCCATCAAAGCTGAAGATATGATTTGTCTTTCATAGTAAAATCTATCGAGAATCACCTAGTTTCACCCAAAACAGGACTCCTGAGAGTCCTATCTATATGAAACAAATGAAATAGGGATATTTTTGTGCTTATGCTGAATTGACACTTTGGTTGCATAAGAAAAGCATCTGTCTGTGACAGGAAAGATTCCTATGTCTGATTTTATTCTCTGTGCTCGGGAGTATCCAGAACAGTAATCATAGCTATCTCTGTATGAGCTGACAGACTACAACAATATTTGTCTCAGTTGATTACTTATCTTCAACACTGTTCTTATTACCAGTGTTCCTGGCTCTGTCTGCCTGCCTTTCTTTCAAGAGTTTGAGATTTCCCCCCCTTCACCTCCCTTCCATGATTCACACTCACCATTAGAGTTTTGGGGTTTGGTTTTTTTTTGTTGTTGTTGTTGGTTTTGGTTTGGTTTTTTGGAGTTTTTTTGTTTGTTTGTTTGTTTTTAAATGAGTTTGTCGTTTGGTTTTGTTGCAGGGTTGTTTGTTTGGTTTTTTTGTTTGGTTGGTTGGTTTGGTTTTTTTAAGTCTGTCAGAGCCTGAGAGCAGACATGTTCAAATCAGGTTACTCTGACAATTCAGAGTAACGATATGTTCCACAGAAAGATGACCTGACAAGATGTGGCCTTGATATGCTAGATGTAACCAACATTTTAAGACCAATAGGAGAATTACTCTGACAACAACCAAAACTCATGTGTCCAATGTCAAGGTAAACCACAGTTTACACATAAAACAAGTTTTCACATAGTTCTGTGCTCTATAGGAGATATATCCAGAGATTATATTTTTGCTACCATTTGTTTTTAGTGCATGGCTTGAGCTTCAAAAAGAGAGGGAAATGACACTCAATTAAAAAAGCCATCCCAAGGCTTTTCTATCTGGTCATGTCAGTGAGAACTTGTCCCACGTGAGAAAGTGATGTTGGCTGGAATTGATGGCTCTGTGTGGCCTCATTTCAGCTACTGTTCATCTTTTTCCAAAACTTGGCATGAGTTCTTTTCACTAGATCTTTGTATTACTTCTTGCACATATTTCCTGTATATCCTGTATTATTTGTCTACACAAGGACTGGATGAGTCATTTAATGAGAATTGCATCAACAGGATTTCAGCTTTTTCTGTTTACAAATTGCCTGTGGAAAAAAAATGGTAGTAGCCTCCAATGGATTTATTACTCAAAAAGTATTGATAATTTTTCATATGAGTAATTAATTGGATTTGCAAGTTGTTCACAAATATTTCACTGAAGTTGTACATTCCCTGCTCTGCTGGTTCATTTAAAAAGTTTTATCATAGTGCTTCTATGCTTCTCTTCTGTATGGCAGACTCAGCATCGTCTAGCTTGAAAACTACGCATCTAGCCACAAAAATAAACTCTGAATTATTTACTCAAACATCAAAATTAAAATCCACAGTTGAGAACTGGAATTCTCTTTCCATTTCAGAGAATACTGCATATTTTAGGTTAATACTGTATTTTGGCTAATCTTTGTGTTGCAATATTCCCACACTGTCTATCACAGAAAGAAGCTACCAGAATTACAAGTCTGTAGCCAAAGTTCAAATGCTTATTTGCTATTTCTGTCCTGTGCTACATCTCACCTTTGTTTTCAACAGCTAAACAAGTATGTAATTAGTACGTAATTCATATCATTAAGCCACTTTTCTTCCCCTTGGATGATTAATGACTATGTTAAACAGATACTTCAAAATCTTTAGAAATATTTGAATCCACTTTTCAGTTCCCCCAGCCAAGTCAATTTGCCTTTTCTCAACTAACATCTTATCATTGTTTCCCAAAATAAAGAAATTTTATTTTTGTCACAAGCCTTAAAATCAACGATTATAATAACTAAATTGGAAAAATCATGTTGTTTTCAGTTATTTGCTTCCCATGAAAAAAAGCTTTTCATAAAATATCTTCCAAACACTCAAGTAAAAGTAACAGTTAAAATATTAAGAACCCAAACAGCTATTCTAGCCAAAATGAAGAAGAGATCACAGATCTGAAAATAAGATATAGCTACTGTATCCTGTGACAAAAGGTGAAGTTTTTTCCTTCCCCAATAGAAAAGCACTTACTCCCTGACAGTCAGGGAGAGGCACAAGCTGCAGCGGCTTCAAGCCACCTTTGTGCTCTTCCAATCTAATCTCATCCAGGTTTCTTCAAAGACCCAGAGATTCACCACAAAGTCACCACCATTAAGTTTCATGCAAGTGCAGAGTATCTTACGCAGAACTAGCCTGGTTACATTGAAATCTTGACGTTTTAATTAGACAGTTCCCGAACCAATTCATTTATACTTTTCCTAAATATTTTTAACTCCATCAAAGTCACATGAACTGTTTTACAAAAGCCACCTTCATCTGTCCCATGGGGCCAGCTTACACAGCACTACAAATACTACCACCAACATCCCTCCAATACCTTCTCCAAATTTCAGACATCATTGACAGACCCCGTATTTTGGGAATAGATAAATCCTCAGAAGACAACTACACAGCTTTCTCCTGCAGCACTTCAGTTGTGGTGGGAGTCTAAACTAGCAGGACCCTGACCTGTTAGAGCAGGTGTGACAGACATTTTTAATTTATGTGAAGGAGCTAGAACAGGAATACTAGGGGAAAAAAGTCAAGCATAACTCAGAATTAGTCCCACTGATAATTTTTGCAGTTCAGAGGAGGTATAACAGAAGAAAGAGCGTTTTTCCTTCCACATAAATACTTTTAAAGCCACTGATGTCTGGAAGCACTTCTTGCACATGATTGTAGGCAGTCTGGGGAGCCCATAAAAACAGAAGCTAGCCATGAATAATTTTCCCAATTGTACAAGGACAATGAAGATGGAAAATTAGATTTAATAAGCAATACAGTGAGGTTCCTTCATAGAACAATACCTCTACATTATGATTGATAACATCTAATATCAGCAGAACTAATGAAATCCAGTTTTTAATGCATTTATATTCCTCATTGCTACATAACCCCACAATATCAGACTCCACGCTCTCTCACCACCACAGTAATATCCCATTTCCCCCTCCTCAGTCCATATCCCCAATACCCTTACTACCCAAGCAGCACCCTCCGATCCCACTGACAGACCCTGTTTGCCAACAGGTGAGGGCAGAGCTGGCTGAGGGCTGTGGAAGAGCCATTGCTGGTCGCAGACAAAACCAGATCCTGCCCACAGCCTCGCTGCCCAATGGCAGTCCTTTCAAACTCTGCCACTGAATTATCAAAACTTGGGGAACTTACCTGTCTTTGAGCCTCTTTCCTCTGTGTCAAAAATAGACAAGAGTTCAATGGTTACAGTCAGGAAGAAGGGCAGAGCTGATTAAGTAAGCCTTGCTGTCCTGGGAAACTCTATTTAAAAAGAAAAAAAAATGAAAGAAAGAAAAACAAAAACTAGATATTAGCATTAAAAAAATGCATCAATTTTATATCTTATTGTCTCAAATTTCAAACTGCATTGCTGAACAGTGCAAATGTCAGAAGCATTTGGAAGTGACAATTTCAGAGCAGGAAGACCTCACAACCCAAACCTCGAGTTGGCCAAAATCAGAATAGATATGTTGTGGTTGAAGTTATCCAAGAGCTTCAGAGCCAGCAGCTTAATTGGGATGTGGGAATGAACAAATACATAAGCAAGGAGTGAGTTTATGCGTATCAGTGCCACAGGAAGCTAGGCTAGAGAGCTATCCAGTGCTTTGCTCAGAAGTGGAGCCAGAGAAGAGCTTACCAAAGAGGACATTTAAAAGGATGAATAAATTAGAGCCTACTAGTTGATAAAGACAAATTTCCAGTATATTTCTTATTTTAGGAGATAGCATAACAAGACAAGATGATTAGAAGCTGGCATGATCGCAGTCTGGCCTTCAGAACTTCAAATTTATTCATTACTAAATCTGTTGATATACACGCACATGAAAAACACTTCTTTTGTTCCTCCTAGCACTAAAGAGCAGTATCTAGTACTTTATTTTGAGTAGTCAGAAATCCTATACAAGGCAGAACAAAAATCATGGAAAAACAGAACTGATTTTAAGCTCAGTTCTAACTGATAATTACCCTAACAGAAATGCAGAAGGATGCACAGCTTGCCTTGAAAATAGCTGAAATTGTTGAACAACATGAACAGTGGCATAGTAGAAAACAGACAAAGGGAACTCATACCCTGAAGCTTTTAAGCTTTTGCACATACACACCAGGAACACCAAACAGGAACTTCAATGAAGAATAATTTCAACTAAAGCTTTTGAAAAATGCTTTTTTTTTTTGTAATCCAAATTTTGGGTTTGGTTTCCCCTCTCCCCTTAAATGGAAAATAAAATTATTTTACTAAAAAAAAGCACAGAAATAATGTTGTTATTCTCCTTCCTTTTGAAGTTGTTGCCCACATATTTACCTTTCCTTTCTGCTACTGAAGTTCTTCAAAACAGAAGACAGAGGGGTGGGGAAATTCCAATTTTTAGTATAATTTTTCCCAAATATATCAATTCAAGCACATATTAAATGCTGAAGGTGTTACATTCTCCCTGACAGCAGAAAGAGGGATAAGTTCACAGGACTGCGTCAACCCTTCTGCAATGAAATCCAGACCAATGAAACCTGCTCCCTGCAGAGCTCAAGATCACCAGGAAAAAAAATGCAAGGGACACCCAGACTGCAGAAATAACCCAATTGTCTTACTGGACAGGCTCCATCAAAACACTGTGTGCAAATGCAATACAACTGAATGTAGAAAACTGCTTTGGGCTCTGGTAAAGGCTAGCAATTCACTTCTAGAGAGGGCCTAGGACCCTCTGCTCCTTCCTTCCCAAGCAAAAGTATTAGGACACGTTAAAGTAGGTTTCTGTGAAAACAGAGGGGCAAATTTTAATTTCCCCTCTGGATTTGGACCAATGTCTGCTCTTTCAAGATGACACACGTGGAATTAATACCTAGTCATTCAGGCTAGGAAATCAAAACCATCACCACATTGCTCTTTGCTGGCTTCTGGGAGTGGTGAGGTCCTGACAACTCTGATGAGCCAGGACAGGCCTCTGACTTGACCATCACTTCCAGGGCAACTCTGTCTCCTAAATACCTTATGATTTCTCCTGATTTCATAATTATCAGGTCTAAAACCCTTACACATAAAACAATAATCAAAAAGAAAACATACACACACTATAAATAATGCAGCATTAAAAGACAGCATACAAGCACCAGGGGAAGAAAAAAAAGCACACTATTTCCATGAATTAAGGTTTCCAGCACTCATTTATTTTATTTGTATGAAGGAAAATAACATGTGTCCACTTAATTTCTGTGGTAACTATATAGCAAAACAACCTTCTTTAAAGACACTTTTAAATCATTTAGTTCAATATTAGATTGCTTAAGTATTATTCCAATTTATACTCAGTATGCTGAATGTAGTTTCTAAAAAGCTTTTATTTCCCTATTGGTATTCATATTCTTATGTGACTTTCTTATGTGTTGATTTTCTTCTAATAGAAAATTAATAAAGAATTATTTCTTTTCAATTATGGTCTACATGGTAATGTGAAAACTGAAGGCTTGACAACCAAAGAGCCTGCAGTAAAAGAAAGCTAAATGTTGCAGTAGTGGGAGTAGATAATACACAGTCTTCAGATTAAAATGAAGCATCTATTCAATTTGGACTGGTTAATAATTACATATCTTAATACATTCTCAAGACAGAAATTTCCATTGAAGATCTGCACCAATATTAGGTTAGACACCAACATAACAAAACCTAGAAAAAAACCAACTTAAAAGCTTGAATAACAATTTTGTAGATAAAAATTTCTGTATGTATGTATGGCTGCATATTTCTCCTGTTTCACTAGAAGTATGTTACTAACTTTTAGCTATAATTAAAATGAAATGATTGTATAGTTATATCCATTGTAAGGATTAAGGGGTTTTGGGGGTGGTTTTTTTTTTGAGAGCTACACAGAAAGTTTGTCAAGTAATAATATATTTAAGAACAGCCATCCAAATAACTGTAAGGCTTCTAACATAAGTTACAGAAACATTTCACATTTCTTCCCTTCTCAAATGAAAACATTCCTTAAAAATATCATTTTTCATACATAGTAAAAGACATTAAAAAACCTGAAGGGCATGGATAGTGAAGACACACGTGAAACAGGAGAATAAAAAGGAGGTACAATACCCAGCCACTTGAGCAGGGTTTCACAGTTCTGCCCTGGAGCTTCCGACAAAATTTGGGCATCAAGGTCTGACCAGGATAACAGTTCCTCCCCTTCCCATACTAGGAAAAGGGAGTGGATTTCTGAAGCATGGCAGATAGAAATGATTACTTGCGGTGTTATTCCACTGAGAGGAAAAGTCATCATTGTTCTAGGAAGCACAAAACAAGTAACTATTAATTAAAATACATATTTACTTGAGTGCTGACAGCAACTATTTCTTTGCTTTGACTATTCATTGTTTTAGAAAAACAGGCAGGCAAGTTCTGTTCTCCTATCAAGTGCCAAATAATAACACAGAAGCTTCTACTAAAATTTTATAGTGTTGATTCATTTGCTAGTTCTAATTTTCAGTCAGGTTCTGTCATGTGTACACATCTTATTCCCCTAAACATTAGAAGAGATAGATCCCGCTGCTATTGATTTCAAATCTGAGGCAAAACTCACTGAAGTAAAGAAAATGACTAAATTATGTAGAATATTTATTTACATTAACTGACTGAAATTAATAGCCAAGTTATATTTCTTTAAAATATATCTGGTTATTACATCAAAATTGTTTCTTACCTCACTTCGTATGTATGGCTCAATATTTTAACTTCAAGATTTCCATCTTAATAACCAGTCGTTACTCCATATTACACAGATTAATTTTTTTCCACTATAGCAGAATTACAGTAATTAACTTTGTACCAATTACTAGGGTGTATATTAATATTCATGTACTTTTACAGAAAGAACGATCTTGAAATCTCACAGCAGGGATGGTTGAAATGATTCATTAATGTTCTGCACAGGTTTCTTTTCTAATTCATTAAGAAAATATTAGCATAATCATGTGAAATTAATTTTCCTAAAAAGGTTGATATAAGCAAGGGATTAAGGGGACTGCTGCTAATATAAGAAACATGGCTTGCACCATGCTTTTCACCTCCAGAGGCTGACTATCATATTTGAGATATTACTTGCCACTGCACTTTGATAATGAAGAAGAAATCAGAGATAGATGGAGCCAGTTGAGCTGAGGATTTCACTTTCACATAAAAAAAAAAAAAAAAAGGCTCATGCATCCTGTTCTTATATTTCTCTGTTTTTTGACAAGACAGAGAAAAAAAACATATTACTCAACATGAACAAAAGGCTGGAAGAAAATAACATTAAGTGATAGGCTACAAATGAGAAAAGCATCCAGAGAATGGAATATCTAATGATAATAAAAGGTGAAGAGAAAGTTCAGCAAAGAGAGGAAGAAATTATCCAAATAGACAAGACTGGAGAGTGACAGTTAAAAAAAAGGTTTAAAGGAAAAAGAAAAAGCTATCTCAAGAACAAATGGCAGTGAGAGTGCAATAGACCTCATTCATTGATTCATTTAAAAAGGCATTCAAGGTAAGAGGACATTAAGATGTCTTGTGCTATAACCCAAAGTGCCTCTTGATAAATCCAACTCTGGTGGATCTATTAAAAAAAAAAAAGAAAAAAAAAGGAAAAAAGTGAGTTCTGGAGCCTACACTGAGTGAGAATAACGTCACCGAAACAAACCCAGGAAAACGTGTGCTGTGAGCCAAGTCAAGGTCTGTCACTACCACATTACACCTGGCATTGCTATTCCATTTTCCTCATGGTGACTATTCTTTCAAGTCAGCTTTTTAGTTCTATAGCACTCAGATGTGCTCCAGAGACAATAGAGAATTGGTCCTCTACTAAGGAAGGCAATGAAAGGTTTTTAATTTTCTTTGTGAAGACCATATCAGAGAGGTGGTTTGTAACCAAAGGGTATGCAAGGAGCTCATTACAAAGATCTATGTAATTCTCCCCCTCAGGCTCTTCCTCACATCTGCTCTGGCTGGAAAATGCCCTGTTAGACCAGAAGGCAGCTCCTCACAGGATGGTAAGTCCTGCACACAGTGGCATTTGAAGTTGGATATTACACCATTGCTAATGACTTTTCGGCACTCCAGCCTGAGCTACTCCACACCTTCAATTCCCAGAAACTCCTCACACACAGGGTTTTCCTCCTGAGTAGTTTTAAGCCTTCAGAAATGCAAAAATGATGATAACCCAAGGATGTAGTCAGAGTTCAGATCACGCGAACCTAGACCTGCAAAAGCATATACATTTTTGAGTCCCCTTCCTTTCCAAAATCCAGCATTAAGCCTTTGGTTTCCTTCAGCAAAGGAAGACACGAGGCTGTGCAGAGCAGTACATGTAAATGTACCCACATGGTCTGAGAGCATTTGAGTACTCCTGGCTGCCTGATCAGAGTGAGAGCTACCAAAACTCCCAGAAACACACATGTGTCTTCATGATCAGAGAAGCACACAGGTACTGTGTTAGACATAGAGTGCTGTAGAAAAAAATACTCACAGGGGAAAAAGTCTGGGTCCTTAATAGACCCAACTGACCTTCCTGACCTGAATACGAGCTCATTTGTCCGTTAAAGCTACTACCCAGCTTTTCCAGCTGTGCCTACTTCCTTACCCCTCTTTTCATAAAAGCACCTTATCTAATACTAACAGAAATAGTTACAAACAAATTATTTTTATTATCATTTTCTAAGTTACATAGCACTTGGACCTCCATACCAAAAAAGCGCACATGGGCTTAACTTCAGCTTCGACATCCTGAAAATTAATATTTTGTAGTGCGGTTTTGCATCAGTGATGTAATCATTAAACCTTGGTACAACTTCCCAGTGCATTCCATTATTCATCCTCACTGAAATTATTATTCTATGGCATATGAAGTCCAATCTTTCATAAGTAAATTATATGCACATAAGTTCCACTAATTCATGACAGACATCAATTAATTCTTATACGCGTTCATATGAATCAATCTATTGATGTGAAAGAGTCATATCTCACTTTAAGCAGCAAATCTATACATATAGACAAGGAATGCAGTAGAGTAAGGACCTATGATGTGGCAGGGGGCAGAGGGAAGGGCACTGCTGGATGAATGTACAATTGAGAGAGACAAAGAATGGCCAGTGAAATTCATCCCTGCTCCACATTAATCCCATTTTAAACACTTTATAAGCTTTTTTCTTCCTTTCTAAATATTGCTTTAAATCTGCAGTCTTCAACATTTTTTTTAAATCTTTATTTTAAAGTTTATTCTTTATTTATTGAAATGACAACATAATCAATTCCTCCCCCTTAATTTCAACCTTCAGTAATTCTTTCCTTAAAAAAACATTTTCAAACCAATATTTGTAGGTACAAATTCAGAGCTCCAGGTATTTCTCAATAAAGTTTATAAGTTTTTTTTTTTTCCTTTCCCTTATAACCTCAATATTCTGGTTATATCTGCTGAGTGAGATCATTAAACTCAGCTATGTTAGTTTTCTACCTCCCACAATTTTCTGTCATTTTAAGTAAAGATAACTGCCTTAAATACAGAAAAACAAAAAATATGATTGCTTCCCCTAACAAATTTTTCCCAATTTACCCTAATTACCAAGGCTTCTTAAAAACCTCATAATGTCATTTCTCTTCTGAAGATTTTTTCATCCAAATAGAAGTCACTTACAGTAAAGCTACAGTGAAGGTTTTTTATTTATATGGATAATGTTCAGTTCAAACATATAATAAAGATCCTGATTTTTGTATTGCCATGCGTTATTGATGGTTTCTGAACGAGGAAAGGGAATACACTCAAAACATACTCAACAGCACCCTTCCATCCTTTTTTCCCCCCCACATAGTCTTTTTGTCTTGTAATGCTTTTTTCTTACAACTTTTGTTTGCTTGCTGGTGGGAAAGTATTTTTACTGACATGAAAAACTTCATAAAAAAACCAAACCAAGTCCCACATCACATACAGAAAGGGGAAAATTTCAAGTGGTCTTAAAGAATGAAGATTAGACTCTATTGCTCTGCTGGTAAGTGGGCCAGCAGCCACAGAGGTAATTTATTGTTAAGCCCTAAGCAGCTCTAAACTTCTGTTACCTCTTTAAAGCCTTGTGAATGCTTTAATTATAGCCATTCTATGAATAAAATTGATGCAAGTCAAAAGGAAGGCTGTAGTTTCAAGGACAAGTTACATAAAAACAGTTTGACGCTGCAAGACACCACCATAACAATAAGCGGGGGGGGGGGGGGGGGAAAAAAAAAAAAAAAAAAAAAAAA
>JAAGAY010144764.1:0-18210 GCA_011801015.1 Ardeotis arabs | reverse complement strand
AAAGATATAACTTCAAAGCTTACATACCACATTTCCCGGCCACTGCCAAGAACGATAGCAGTAGCAAGCAATGGTAGTGAAATGCCAAGGATGTTGACTTTAGTCACAGCACTCGGTGCTACCTAGGGCTCCTAATGCCGTACAGAGCTCACAGTGGTTTAGCACGCCTCAGCCAGCATCGGAGAACTATAGCACCCTTATCTCACATATTTTGAGAATGAAGACATGTTCAGCCACTCTGGATTTTGCTTTGTTTTTACAAAGGCAGCACAAGGTGAAGATGTTCAAGTTTTGTCAAAAATGCAAAAATACTGGTTTTATCAAAGTGTTCTTCACTGGTTATTATGTCTTTTCTGCATCTTGCTGAGCTTCGTAGAAGTCCCAGATACCAAGCACAGGAGGTCCTTGTGCTGCTGGTCTCTTAAGGTTTTGGTTTATCTCATCTCTAAAGTTTTAAGTGACCATACTGAAGTGCTGGCATGAAAACAAGGGTAGTGAAACAACTCAAATAATTCAATCATACAGAGTTTTCTAAAGATCTATCTAGACTGCTCATTTTCTTCATTTATCAGCACCAGTTCTTGAGAAATTGTGTTCTTTCCCATTCATCAACACTTCTCTGACAACCTTTTAACCAATTCTCATTCCGATAATCCTATTAAAATCAGCAAATCCAATTTCCATTTTTTATGTCAGCTAGATCTTCCCTTGAGAGTCTGGACCATTTTTCTCTTCTAACTTATCTAGGGTCAATGCTTCCTGTTCATTAAGTCCTTTATGAAATTATAGTTCAGCATCTCCTTGCTCTCTCTGGAGGTTCTTTTTGCTAACTATTTTCTCCCTACTTGTCTACAGTTTGTCATGGCTTTTATGGGTTGTTTTGTTGGGTTTTTGGGGGGGCTTGGTTTGTTGGTTTTTGGTTTTTTTTGGTTTTTTTTGTTTTTTGTTTTTTTTTTTTTCAATAATGCATTTCATCCCACACCTTGTATCTGAATCAAGCTGATAACAGCTACAGACACAGCTATCTTTATATAGCTGAAAGTGCCTTACACTGAAAAGATAATCATGAAAGTTATACTGGAAAGGGCTCCACCTAACTATGTAGCATTTAATAAAGCAGACTACCAAGGGCATGTAAAAACCACCTTGCTTCAGAATGCATTCACTCAATCATTCCTCTCCAACATCAAATATCATATGCATCAACAAGCACAATCCTTCATTCGCGAGGTCATTCATTACAAAATGAAATAAGGAAAATAAAACCATAGAGGGTAACAATTTCAAAGTATCTTACAAGATGGATACCAAGAACAAGATACTGGGGATAGGCTGACCTCTGCTTAGTTACTTTTAACACATTTCAACAGTGCCTATGCACAGTTAGTTGGTATTAGCTATGTGCAAACACAAGCACCTAGTATCTACTGCAAATGACACCTCTACAGGCACAAGCTTTTAGTGTTGATCAAGGAGAGAATTATTTCATTAAGTATTTTATCTCAAATTATAGAAAAAAGTTATGTTTTCATACAGAACCCAAGAAAATAAGATAATCAATAAATTAATATCAAAAAGTAAAAGGTAAAATTCTATCACTGAATCAGATACGGGTTCAAGAGAACACAAGAAATGCAAAAAAATAAAAGTCATTAGAACTTTAAAAGTACTAGAAATTAGACAATAAGCAGGCAAGTACCAGGTACAAATATGCAGGCAGAATATGTATTTTTTCCTCTCACTTGCCAAATAGAACTAGAAAGAGCAATACATCTAAAAATAATAATTTTTTAAAATATATTGTATTAGTATACTGTCACTGTGGTAAAATAACAATCTAAAGAAGTTTCAAAAATGCGAGCTGATATTTTTAAGAATATTAAGTACATCACCCACAGTTAAATGAGCTTGGGTAGAGACATTAGTTACCACGCATCTGAAAATGAGCAACAGTGTAAATTAATAGTTAAGCAGACATATTATTAGGGTTATTTGATCCTATCGCTACAGAAGCTGTAAAGTGTGAACTCAGAAGCAGGCACACCTCATCATAGCTGCTGCACACACCCACACTCTGCAGGCACTGTTTTCTGCACTCTTCTTCCAACATTCCTCATCTCCCAGGACAGGGTAGGAATACATATTCCCATTTCTACCATATATTACCACTCAGCTTCCAGCCTGAAGACCTTTAGAAATAAAATTTCCTGTGGTCAAACCCCTTTCCTCTCTGGAACTGCCTATTAATTTCTAGGTAGGTTTTCATCTTAAACCACTTTGCATTTCAAAGGCAATAAGCATCAAAGGTCCTGGGTGGATTCAAGAACTCCGAGTTGGCAAAACTTACCCATTGCAGTGTTTTCTATTATCTTTTTTCTGACTCAACATTGTAAATTCAACCTCACAGGTTTAGATTTGGGATGCGTGTTTGGTTTTTTGTTAGTTTGGGTTATGATTCACTCATGTGGTAATATAATCCACCAGAAACAAGAATAAATTAGAAGCTAACTCTACCTCAGCCCATGAATTGGACTGGAACTGCCACTTGAAAAATCTTGATTCTAGAAAGCTGCAGTTCCCTCATAAACTGATACATGAGATACATATGCTTGAACTTCATTCTTTTATTTACAGCCATCACCTTGAACAGATAAATCCAAACATGCGGAGAGGCAGATGGCTGTGCAGCTGTAGATGTCACTATGAAACAGATATGATCAGGTTAGATTTAGTGATGATCCAAAAAGGATCAAATTAGAGATTATAAAGGTGATTGTGGGCATTTTTCACAACCCAAATGGCATTTAAAATAGGTAAAGCCCTTATGCAAATTTGGGCCACTTTGCAGCTTCAATAGAATAATTTCAAACCTATTTAAAATTATCTCAGAACATAGCCTTACTCCATTGTTCTTTTTCATGAAATGTGGGATAGTATCATGGTTTATAACAAAACATTACAGATAACAGGACACAATTGTCCTGCATATTGTCATTACTGGAGACATCGCATTTTACAGTGCAGTTGCTCAGAATAACGTATATCAGCTTACCAGAGACAATAGGACAGTGGCAATTTCTTTCAGCTATTTTTTCTTCCTGTTTGCTAGCCTCACAATTTGTTATCAAGACACTTTTTGGCTGTTTACTTCTGAGCAGCTCATTCTTACAATATATGACATTACAAATAATCCAGCTTCCCCTTGCATTATTACATCAGTGTGCAATAGAGAGGCGACACATGGCACATTGTGGGGTTATTAAATCACAGTGCTGTCTCCACAGCTGCCACAAGACATGCAAACAAACATAACTTTTTTCCCCCGTCTGTTTTTTTTTAACTTTACCTTCACGTTTCCCTCCTCTTTCTCCCTCACTTTGCTCTATGTTCTTTCTAACATAGATGAACAAAACAAATGACTCCAGAAGAACATGTGTTATTTCTTAAGGGTTATGTTAATCTAAGGTGAAATTAATGGCAAAATCCTTATTGACTTCAGAGGTACCAAGACAATTCCTGCAAACATACGCAGTGAACATTGCATCACTAGAAGTTCCAGTGAGTTTGCATCCTTGCAATAGCATCTAACCATTTGATCCTACCTACAGAGTTGCACTTAGTGTAAAATCTAAAGCAATTCCAGACTCTAATCTTCAGTTGGAAAAAAGTACATTTTTATAGGAAAGGAGGAGATAGATTATCAGCTAGTCTTAAATACTGGTACAGGTTCTTCTGGGGTATTTTGTGTGACAGAGAGACACTCGAGATTGTGCCAATAAGTGCAGGAACCAAAAGCAATGTAATAGCATTAGCCCTTCGATCCACTAATCAGCCTCCCTGGAAGTGGGATATATTGATTTGAGCAGAGCACTGAGAGCTGGATCTGTTGCCGCATTTCTATTAAGTTGTTTGTTTAATGTTGTTGATGAAAACTGTTTGTTTCCATCTGATATCTGCTCCTCTGTAAAAAAAAAAAAATTCGTTTTCATTGGTTTTCTATGCACAAATATTTCCATTACCAAAACCTGCAGCTTGATAGCCTTTTTGTCTTTAATCACTTATGAAAAACTGAGAAAAGGGTTGTTAAACCATGCCTAGAAGTTCCCACAGATCAAGGGTTGTTAATCTGTGCCTAGATGTTCCCAGAGATCAAGTTCAGGCAGATCAATATGGGAAGAGAGAGTGGAGGGAAGTCTGTTTGATGGTTTTGGTTTGGGTTTGTTCTGTGGGTTTTGTTTCTGGTTTTGGGGAGGGTGTTTTTGTTCGATTTTTTTTTTTTTGTCACCAGCCTTTTCAAGATTGCTTCTTACACAAAATAGTGACCTGAAATTTTCAGATATCAGTCTAAAACATATCATAAAATGAAACCCTCTAAAGAAAGAGGCTGAACAATTGCACTGCAAGTGCCAGGTCATAAAAACTTGATCAATTCTGACACACTGGAGTTTTTTTAACTCTTCCTAATCCTTTTTCACCAGCAGGATATTTTGGGCTAAAGGGATTAAATTCAGTACTTTTGTAAAGGTCAAAAGTACCATTTCTAAAATGTGTTCAACTTTCTTCTTTGCTTCTTTTTGAATAGTGCACAAGAGAGAGCAACTGTACAGGCTCAAGTTACCATTTAACATACTTTTGACATTTTGCTCATCTGGTGATACAACGAAGGGCAGTCAGTTAACTTCACCAAAGCTTGCAAAAGAAAGATGTCAACAGAGCTTAGATCATTTCTTTAGAGTTGACATCAATCTTCAGAAAGTCCGGGAGGAAGTCACACGAAGTGTTTTGTCATATAACTTTTTAAAATATTTTGTTTTTTTTTAATTCAGTGTTCCCTAATACACCTAGGGTTCATAATGCTGTATTTCAATCTAGTTAATACAACTGACTCTCCGTGCTACTACAGATTATTTCAAAAGCTCTCTGAAAACATTGAGTAGCATCTTGGGTCTACACAAAGAAAAAAGTTATCACCTAATAACAGCACTATTGAATCACAGAAATTAGAGATGGAAAGGAAAATCCACTCTATCCCCATGCCAGTGAAGGATTGCCCTCTAGAGTACACTTTCTACTTCTTTTTCACATCTAATTTTAAACTGTCTCAGATGACGGGTCTTTAACCACTACTTATTCTGCTCTTTTGCATTCCGAATTTAGCATCATGAAGCTTTATCATGGCATTCAACCCACATTTTATTTTTCTTAATTTCATCCCATTATTCTCAGTTATACCCCTCTGTTCCTCTCCATAATAATTCTTCACCATCATTGGTCTTTACAGAGCAAGTATTTCAAGATAGCTATCATGTCCTTTGCTCTATTTGCATATCCAGTCTAAATATATTGCACTTATGATATTGCCCTATAAATCAGATCCCTCTAGTCACTTAATCTTTCTGGTTGTTCTTCTATAACTCTCCTCCAAACTGTGCACATCCCTGACGTGGCAACAGGCAAAGGCATGAATTTTGCCTGTGTGTTATGCTCAGCCTAAAGCCACCAAAGCAAACCCTGGTGTTATCCTGCTAGTCTCCAAGGAAAAAAAAGCAACTTTTGTTGTCATTGCTGTTCTCTGAGCCCTGTGTTTTAGCTTGTAACAGGAGAAGGTAGGACTGAATCTGTGGCAAACCCAGGCATCAATCTGGTCATAGGTAAATATGCTTTTTAGTGAATGAAATATTAGCATCTTTAATTAAGAAGTTCACATCTGTTTGTACTAGTACACTTTCTCAAGTATAATTTTCCTTTTTTTTATAATTTATTGTTATTGCCATTTGGATTCATTGTTCTTTGAAGTGGAGGAAAAAAGTCCACTTCAATTGATTTGAAACATATTCATATACATAATCAGATTTTAATCTGAAAAAATAATCTTGTCTACAAAAGATGAAGGGAACTGGCTTTGGAAAAGCTAGGGGTTGCACAGTGAGCAAGACTACTAGGGTAAGAAAAAAAAAAATACAACCTTAACTGAAAGAGAAAAAAATCAACTCAATGCAAAGGCAGAAGACAGCCCATCCTCAGGAAATATTTGTTTTCCTTTCGAATAGCAAAATACAGTATTCCCACATAGCTGCAAAGCTTGGAATTATATATTTAAAAAAAATTAAAAATTAATCTTAGAAGCACTTGTCGGCTAATTTCACTAGTCAACTTTGAAGTCTCAGAGGCTTCCAGCAGGACCCACTGCTACATAGTGAGCAACGAGCTGGCAGGCTTAGAAGAAGCAAGGAGAAATTATCAAAATCCTAGAAACATTTCATAAGTATCACATTATACTCCATCAAAGCTATTAGGAATTTGGTAAATTAGTGAGATGTGGGTATTGCTTTTCTAGTATATGCATTTTCATGAAACATTGTTTCTATTTTATATCTGCAAGCATTAAGACTTCTTGCCTGACAAGAATATGCTGTGTAACTGGAGTGAGTTTCAGTATTGCCAGGTTTGATTTTCAAGCACAAAACCAACACAGATGACTCCCTCTGTAAGTGCTGTTCATATCGCTGTGTAAGCTGGAAAATTACAAACACCTCAGGGTGTCAGACAGCCTTCTTTATCTGTCCTGAAATAAACATTTTGTAAAAGTCCAGAAATATCTCACAGCTATTTAACACTTTTGGTCTCTAAACAATAGTGATAGATTTTGTTTGGTCTGGCAACCACAAATTATCCCATAATCATTTTATCCTGCCAGCCATACTCCTATTGACTTGCTTGCAGTTTAAGAAGAAAATTCAGTGATTGTAATGAAAAATGTAAAGGGCTGGAGGCAAATAAAAGTTCTCTCTGCTGCTGGAAACGCTAGTTTAATTGTCTATGCAGACTAGGCTTGGTTTTTCTGTGAAAGTAAAATGAATCTAAAAATAAAAGGGCACTCTCCTGTCCCTTTGAACTTGCCTTGCAACTCTCCAGGGCTTTATTTCCTCATTTTTCCTAATTTATGACAAAAGAGAAACATTACTGTTGTCTGTATGTTTTCCTCTTTGTCTTTTTTTTTATAAATATAAAATTATTTGAAGACATGAAAAACAGAACCTAGAATTCAAACCTTCAGACTCTTAAAAGAAGCTTTGACTGAGATAATATGGTCAAGATTAAAATGGATCAGGCTAGGACTCAGTACAGTGACGGCCACAGTTTATACATTTCTTGGGTGACAGGTTGGTGTGCTTTGCCAACAGGCTCAGGAGTCTAAAGACCAGATAAGGACAAGCATCTGGCTGTTGAACCTTATCAGGGACTATTGTCTTCTCTACCATACAGCATATTCATCCTTTTGGACCACAGAAGATGCTTTCTAAAAGAACTCCTCCCTACTGCAGTGAATTAGGGCATTGCAAACAGCGCCAATGGCCTCTGCTTTCCCTGTAGTACAGTATAATTTTGCCTCCAACATCTGAATTACATATCTTTAGTTTGTGACATGGATTAGGGAGTCATTTGTAGCCTGTGGTGCTACAGCAGATGCTTTTGACTACCTTCAGCTGATGGGGATGGCAGTCTTTCAGGCTAACATTCCTGGGATGGAAGGAGAATCCCTAGTGAACCCTGGTCAGAAGAAGTCTTCATCAGGAAAGTCAGAGCCTCTTACTCTCACCCTGCCTTCAGGAATACATAAACAGGCAATAAGCTACTGGAGGTACAGAAATGGCACTAGGAGTTCACATTGCCACGAAAAGGCACAGTTTAGTAGGCATGGTAGTGTTAGGTTGACAGTTGGACTTGATCTTGGAAGTCTCTTCCAACCTTAAGATTCTATGAAAGCAAAGTAGATTCCTCCCCTTTTTCTTCCAAAATTATTTTCAAAGTTTCACATGATTTCATAGATAAGCTGTTCCTTGAAAAATATTTTTCAGGGAAAAATTGCTTGTGTTCACCTAATCTCAGAGGCATTGTCTGTGAGAGCACCTGTGACCAGGCTCTGCAGGTGCCTTGGGTGTAAGTGGAAAACACCAGGCCAACATGGAAAAAAAAGTTTATGTTGAGGGACAACACATTGAAAGACTCCCATTGACCAACAAGCTCAGGAGAATAGTAGTCCTGTTGAATCCATGAGAACTGACAAACTCAGAATACTGAAACTTGGCCAGATCTGGACAAGACCATCAGAATGCACCAACATCAACGACAGGCAGGACAGGATGTTTGTACATCATCCAGGACAAAGTGATGTCTGCTGTGTGCACATACTACAGGAACACACCTTGTGCTTTACTCTGTGTCTATCTGAGCAAACAGCCAGGGAGCTGCAAGCCGCTGCTACAACTGGGCTGAACATGTAAGTCAATGCGATGTGCAAATCACTTTCCGCCTTTAATAGCAGCTTTAGTCTATGAATAGTAGCTTAATAAAAGGTGTACTAATAATATCGCTTCTGATCTACATCTCCATTCCCAGCAAAATCCTCCATTAGAGAAAAGGGAATTTTCAGCACTTACATTCAGTCCAGCTATAATCTTACTAGATTTTGATGGTTCTCCAATTTCCTATCAGCAAGATAACCCACAGAGCACTTCTCTGAAACAACAGAAGGGATATGCTTGCACTGACTGCTGGTAATATATCATATTTAAGAAGCTTTGTTCAAAAACGGAGGTAGCCATTTAAAAGGAATTATTGGATCTTTGCTCTCAAAGACCTCATAAGCTGGAAGGAAGCAAAACTTTAAGTGCAATAAATCTATCTTTAATGTCAATACAAAACTCATTGCTATGGTCAACAGCATTTCAGAGACATTTTAGGAGGTTCAGAAGCAAAACACCCCCTGGAAGTTCTATCAAATGCAGCTATGTCAAGCCAGCAGTTTTGAAACGCCCTATTCAGGAAAATAGCAAACAGCTATGGTCTATCAGACTCTTCCAAGCAATCCAACCTGACAGCAATTCAGCAGCTGCTGCAGCTTCAGCCAGCCCACGGCAAGCAGAGCCCCAAATGCTCTCCTTGTGCCCCCGGCCAAGCACCCGGCTCCAGGGCAGGAGTGCAGACACACGCCCCACATGCTCCCTTTGACCATTACAATTTTCAGCTTCTTAGACTCTACAGTCAGCTATTGAGGAAGGACAAACAACCCAGCGTTGAAGGATGATCAGATAGCTGACACACAAATTTAACTCCTCACTGTATCAAGTCACCCTGCAAAAACATCAGGAAATAATATTTTTTTATTAGGGTTCTTTGACTTTTCATTACAATTTACCCTGCATGCTATGTAGGTCCATCTCACCAGCATACCAAGCTTCTAATTACCACAGGACTATACTTCTGCTATCACAAACAGCTAGAACCAAGCAGTTTCCCTGTAATATTTTCTGAAGTGTTGGGGAGTCTCAGCTGCAGATGATCTCCTCTTGGTTATGCAGAAAGCCCTTTGAAGATTTGAAGTAACAGGCAAGCTTTAAAAATGAACAGAAATAGCTACAGTGATGATGCTTTAATCAGTCCTCTGCCTCTAGATCTATGGAGCACTGAAGTCGCACGTCAGCACTTAAATTGGAGTTCATTAGGTGGGAGGAATCTAAGTGCATTTTGGAATCCTGATACTCCACTTTTAGTTTTCTTTTAAGATTAGGATAAAATGTTAATCTTTCACTAAAATGGAAGCTTCAGAAGTGTGTTAAAACAGAAACATTTTGTTTTGTTTTGGTGTTTTTATCCAAATATTTTAGTGTTCCTTCAAATTAAGTTATTTGTATTAGTCTTTTGAAATGAAGCAAAGTGAAAGTTGATTCAAAACTCATCTGCATTTTAATATAATATTTACTGAAATTGTGGTATGCTTTTTAAAAATTTTAAGCATATTTCCTGTACAATGATGGGCACAGTCATCTTACCCACATCATAGACCAAGCAGTAACAGTCTGGAAAAATGGAAGCTCTGAGCTCCAGAAAATGTTTCCATGAGGCAAGGTAACAGGGTTATTAAATGTGATTCAATTTTTGAATCAGAGTTCAGTTTCCAAATAAGTAAATAAGGCAATAGGGAGGTATCATGGGTAGCTCTTCCCTCTCACCACCAGCAGGACTGAAATCTACCCAAAATCACTTTTTTTTTCTTTAAATTTCAAACATCTTTGAGGGTGACAGCCCTTTCTCTCAAAGGAAAGGCTGCAAAGTGGAAAGCTGATGGTGCACCATCTTGATTCTGCATCACTATGATTCTTGTAACTGCACGGGATTTGACCACGGTTTAAACTGACAAATGTCATCTGAGAGCCTAGCTTTAAGTGGGAAGCACTCAGCTAAACTCTGACAGGAGAAAAAAAAAACAGCAAGTGCTGCTGTTTGATAAGGAGCTGTTAGCAGCTGGACAGTATCAAAGTTTCAGGAAATCTAAATAAATGGCTATTAGAACTGCAATTTCTCTACTCTAAGTAGCCAGACTTCTTTTCCTTGCCCTAAACTTCTCTGTTATCACATCCCACAAGCTGTTCTGATGACAAGCACTATGGACACTATGGGTAGGTACTGAGCATTTCATTTAAGTTTATTAGAAACAAGATGGGAACACATTGAAGCCCACTGCCATGAAGCAGCAGAGCCTCCAAGTGCCTCAATAGCTCCCGAGCAGCTCAGCACACATCTCGGCAGAGCGCCGAGCCCAGCAAGGCAGAACCTCGTGGCCTAACAACTAAATTATTCACCATTTACCCAGGAAGGCTCCAAATACAACACTTCTCAGCAAGCACCTTTTCTAAAAATGACAAAGGTTATTTATGTTTCATCTTACATGCTGCAGAAGTTATTACCGCCCTGCAGAGGCAAAATAAGTGAATGCTCTGCACTCCTGGAACAGGCACTGCTTTTGCACAATGGTATCACAGCTCAGAAAGGCCCCGTGGTTTCTTGCATCCACCATCCTGTATTTGTCCTTTGATGATAAAACGTATCTCTGTTTCAAGGACGTTCCTTAGGGCACCATTATCACAGATATAGAAAAGGATGAAAACAGCCTGTGACTTTGTACGGCAGGTAAAGAAAATAATCAGGAAAGATATTAAAAGTAATGTTGTACATCTACCTGTCTCTTCAAGAAGTATCTGTAAAGCCACCAAACAATTTGCTGGCCTACTGCTGCAGTTTGCTATGGGTGAGCTACCACCTGACTTACTGTCTAAGCTGGAGGAATATCCCCCTCTCTCAAGCCAAAGAACACAAAACCTGTGGGAAGGAGCTGACAAACCAGAGGGCATCGTACCCTGCTACAGTGCTGTGGGAGCTACTGCCTCTCACCTCCTTTGTGACAGAGAGAAATTCTCCAGTCAACCAGTGAAATGTAACCTGCTTTTAGGCACAGCAAGAGAAAAACAAAATAAAACATTGGACTACAAGTGTGTGGAATAGAGTATTTTCAAGTATATCCAGTTAAAACACCATTAAAAATTGGTAAGAAATTTTTTACTGAATACAATCTATTTATTTAATTTTCATTCTTAAGTAAAAGATTTTGTCCATACTTTATAGCAAATTATCACATCTTGTTTAGATATCGACACAAGGATAAAGGAAATACCCACATTTACAGCTATGCATGAAATCCAGCCATTTTTGTTCCTTTATGATTTATGAAAGGAGTCAAGCTTTGAAGAGGAAAAACAAACAAAAAAGAAACACAACACTTGAAAAGATACAGTGTAAAAACTAAAGACAACAAGAGGACAGGGAAGCAAGTTGCTGCAGCTCAACAGTTTTCAATCTGAGCTCCCAAGGGTTTAGCAGAACAGAAAAAGAAAGCAGCAAAAGTAACAAATAAAAGCCATTTCTGATTATTTGTGATAATACGGGGGAACACATACTGCTAAATCACACATTCTACAGTGTTATTCTAAAAATAGACAATAAAAAATAGTGAAGTGTAGAGGAGGGATGAATCCCATCTGCAAGCGTAAATGCATTTTAGATACCGCTGCTACAAAGCATTCATACCCTCACTCGTTTCCTCAAAAATGATAGCGAGGAGCCACATCATGGAAGAAAAGACCATCAAGGACTATTAGACACAAAGATACAATATAATCTCCACTCAGAAAGTCCCTGAACTGCAGATTGCCAGAAGCTAGAAGAGTACAGCAGAGCCACAGGTTTGTTTTATTCCCACGCTCTTCTCCTAAGCATCTGCTGCCGGCAGCTGCTGAGGCAGAGCAGTGGGACAAGGCAGACCTTCCCTCTGTCCCGCTCTGACCCTTCTCACTTTCCAGATCGGCTGAAGGTTCAAGGTTTTGAATGGTGCCCTCTAGCCCCAAAAACACCATATGGGGGTGAGGAAGAGGATAGAGGTACTTTTATAAAATGAAGTAGAAGGGGACAGTTGTTATAACCAAAAAAAAAAAAGAGAAAGTATGGCATAGACAAAGAATAGTAGACAGGAAAGTGAGACATGGGATTTTTTTTTTTTTTTTAGTAAAATCCATGGGAGCTGACCTGAACAAAATATAATCCCTTCAAAGTAAGGGATATTGACATGGAAATTCCTGCCTGGGAGACACCAGAAGCATCTCCAATACAGTTAATACCTACATTAGCATCACCCTTGGTTACTCATGAGACCAACACAGAAGTTTCTGTGGTCTTGCAGAACCACACACAGTTTTCATAAGGATGACATTTCAGTACATCTTTATTAGCATAAAGAAGAATTTATTCTGTGCAGAACAAATAACTAGGAAAAGTAACCTGTGCATGAAGGCTTTTCATAGCAAGGGCATGACAGACGGGAGTACTCAGCTCTCAGCTTGGCTCCTGCACTTCCACTAAGTGCTCTCAGCAGAGCTTGAGGAAAATCCTTCAGTCTTTCACCAGTCTCTGGATAACGCATTAAGGAGAATGAGGAAAAAGAAAATAATTCTTCACTTCAATTCCCATCCCTAAGCATCTCTCAGAAGTGTGGAAAACAAGGTGATTCAGTGCTATAAGTGAGCAAGACTTTCTCCACGGCTAGAGCTGCTAAGCAATGTCCATAAGGAAGAGAAATTAAACAGTTTCATGGAAATTTTTACTTATTTCCCACTCAAATGCATATTCTACTTTAAGCTGCAGGTGCTGCTGTTAGCTGGAGACTGCACACGTGCACCAGGGATGAAACATTTTTCCCCTTCCAATGATATACAAACCAAGATTCAATTATAAAGACACCTCCCACATGTACAAGGAGAAAAAAAAAAACCTCTTGAACAAGGTATTCTGCTTAATAATATTTAATTTCCATAGAACTGCAAACACAAGAGACCTGAATTATTATTAGGATTTCCATAACTCAGGCCAGTAAGTATTCATAATTAACTGCTGCCCTGAGTAATTGCCCACAAGAATCTCTGCTGCTGTGAGCAAAGTAAAATCCACCCTAAATAAATAATAGTAGTTAACTTTAAGGTAAATAGAATTAGAAGCATTAAAAAACCACACAAGATGAAATACTTAAAATCAGTTCTTTTTTCCTTACCTTTTATTCTGGCAATTAAAAAATAAATATATATGTACACACACACAACTAGTATGTACAATGTGAAAGTACATTATTTCTTTCAGAAAATGCAGTGGAAATAGATCATCCATAAGGGAGAAAAATCCCACCAGGAAACACCTAGGTGTTTCTAGGACAGGGCCTTTTGTCAACAGACTTGCCCCCCCTCACACAACAGTCAGTGCTGGAAACTGGGCTTTCTACAGTCACAGGCTGTGAGTTCAGGAAAAACCTTGCTGCTTTACAAGAGGTAGGAAACCTTTTCCAATTGAAAAAGTCCTTTCTGACTAGGGAATACCAAAGCAACTCTGTATGGCTCTGTACTCCTCCAGACTCAGCATGGTTTGAGTCATAGTCCTGCAGAACAATTGTAACTCAAGGATTAATTTAATGACTGCTTATATTTCATTAATTCTCTAGGGAGGGCAGGAGAGAGGAAAAAAAAAACCAAACACTGACGAGTCATGCATCACTGGGAATGGCTAATAGTCCCCACAAATAGAAAGAAGAAAAAACCTCAACAATATGCAACATTAGTTGTGTGAGACAGGGTTTTCCTTAAGTAATATGAATCACAGCTACTGAATGAGAGAAACTACTGCAGAAAGAAAGCAACTGATAATGGTGCCTGCGTCCAGTTCCTCAAAGTAGGCAGCAAAAGGCCAATACCATTTTGGAAGGCAGATAAAGGAGCATCTTATCTCTAACTGCTCAGAGGCAATAAAGACTCTTTACACCAAATACAGTCAATTGATGCTGAACCTCTACTGATCAGAGCAGCTGCGAAATGCTTCAAGTGCAGGTGTAATACTGAGACACCCTGGCAGCTCACCCCTTCAAATAAATCCACAGAGAAGCATAGCAAGGTACAGACTAGTCTTGCAGAGGCATTACAGATTCTACAGCAACAGGTGCAACAGAAAATGTACAGTAATGACAACCTCCTTGGAGCAGGACATTATCATTCAATTATACATGTATATCTACAGGACATAGTGCCATGGAAACTGGAGAATCGGGCTGTCAAAGCTACAGCAAAGCTCACAGCAACCTATCCAGGTATAGAGGATAAGATGTGCTCCTCTTCAACATGATTTTTCTTTACAAAAGTTTTGTTGTTACTGCTAAAATATAAAAGGAGCTTTTTGTTTCCAGAAGGTTTGTTGGCACAGTTTTGCTCTCTAGTTGAGCCACAGCTCCATTACTTTGTGGTGCCCCAGTCATCTCTATCTCTTGTTCACCTACACCAGACCCACAACCCAGTAACACCAAAACTCAAGTCCAGCTTCTTGAGGAAGCACAGCTGATGGTGAAGAATTACAGGTTTCCATCCCAGGAGAGACTCAATGCTCTTGGAAACACTAGAGCAGAGCAGACATAATGCGACTGAATCGATGTCAGGCAATCAAAGAAATACCACTGAATCCAAATAGGCAGAGTTTTATAGTCACCTGAAAAATACTGGGCCAGAAACTGATTTGACAAGGGCTCCTTAATCAATAAGCCTTCGCACTAGAATCTCCGATTCTATGATTCATTAGTCAGTCAAATTTCTGACTAATGAATACTCTTCTATGCACGTTGAACAACTCCAAACACTCCCAGAGACAAACCAAAAGAAAAATTGGATGGATTACTGCCCGTGAAGAGTCTCCACTTCATACATTTTACATAAACCTTGTGGTTTACAGCTCGGAGAATTTCATGCATCCTGAAAGCTCAAAAGGTTTTTACTGAATAATTATAATCTCAAAAGCACAGAGCCATGTTGATCACTGTAGTCAAAACCCTAGAAATTCCATTATTGCTTAGTAAAGGCAATTGGCTGACTATAACAGGATGAAGTTTGGGTTTTTTTGTTGTGTTTTCTTTTAAATAAAAATTTTCTTTCACTTAAATAGAAGGGTAAAAAAAAAGGATGTTTCATGGTGATTGTAAGTGACACATGTCTGAAGAGTTTAAAGTACACTGATCTACAGGGCAAATACAAAGAGGACGAACACGGGTGGTGCAACAGAATTAAGTACCCATATGGTGTAAACATCAGATCCATCCAGATACAGAAAAGATTTGCTGCCATGAAATATAAATGGGTTCAGAGAAAGTCTAATTTGAAAATAAGATGCTACAGACAGAAATAGCATTAAAAAAATGTTCATGCAGAGCATTTGTCTGCATTCACTATATAATCAGGACAGGCACACACTGCCAGAACAGCCATGAGAATTAAAGTTGATAGTGCATCAATAGAGGAAGGAAACAATCCTGCAGCTATCTGAAGATATGAAACCCATATATTATTCCCCTGTTGCATTTACCTTTCAATTGGAATGGGAAAGTACAGTCTCATGTTTCTCAGCAGTTTGTCCTATATGCAATTTTTATTTTCCATTGATTTCCTGTTGTAACCATACTTTGTGTGAAATAGCATGCAATAGAAAATATGTATGCCCATTTTACTGTTTCAAATTGGATTTCTGTGCCATTTCTTCTGATAGACCAGTTTTATTTCATCCCATCATTATTTTACCTTATCTGCTCTCAGTCTTCATTTTGTTCAATGAGAAACTCATCCTTTTGCAGGAAAGGCAGCATACAATATATCCAACACTAAAAGCTCATGAGGCTTTATTTGGAGCACATAGTTCACAGCACACAGATGAATTTCACCCTCAATAAATACTGAAGATTTCTGGCCAAATAAGGGAGAATACAGCATGCCAGTATTCAACATTTTCTTCAAAACAGAATCAACGTTTCATTTCTGAAAGTGATTTGTGGCCACATCCTATTCCTGACTTTCAATATCACCTGATATTTTTCTCAACAGCAAAATAGCTAAGGTTATGATATTTTCTGTCAACCAACTCTTGTCACAGAGTCAAAGGTAGCAGCAATGTAAATTGGGCTCTCATTGACAATAAGACCCTTTTTCAAGGAGGGGAAAAAAAAAACAACCAAACAACACAACGACAGCTGTATACCTTCAAGCTTTCATGTCATGTAGATCAGGGTATAATCACCTACCCAGTTGTTTGCTCTGTCGCAAGTATAATACATCTACCTTCTATACTTAACCCAGCCTCCTTCTCAAACTGATTCTAAAATTAAATTCTTCAGAGAAATCCAGGTTTTTCTTCTTTGTAATTTAAATAAGACTTCTGTGTATAGGGGAATATCTAAAATTTCTATCTCCCTAAAAAAAAAAAAGTGTGATCAGGAGAGGAATCAGTAGAATATATGCTTTCCTTCAGTTTAAAAATATTTGGAGCAGAGTAGTGAACAAGTAGAATCATAGAAGGGTTTAGGTTGGAAGGGACCTTCAAAGGTCATCTAGTCCAGCTCCCCTGCAAGGAGCAGGGACATCTCCAACCAGATCAGGCTGCTCAGAGCCCCGTCCAACCTGGCCTTGAATGTTTCCAGGGATGGGGCATCCACCACCTCTCTGGGCAACTTGTGCCAGCGTTCCACCACCCTCAGCATAGAAAATTTTTTTCCTTTTCCAATCTGAATCATCCCAGAACATCTTATATGTGATCATAGGTAAAAGGAAAGGACTTCTCAAAAAATAAACTCATAATTTTCAAATTATTTCATTTCTCATAGTGTTACTAATGAACTCTGTAATTAGGACAGTCACATACCAGGCTGTCTTGAGGAGCAGGGTGTGGGGAAGCATTCACTTTTAATGTTTTCAGAGATAACTGCTCTATCCACCCTGATCTTTTTTACCTACTTGCTCAAAACCATTCCATCCATGGAGGTTCCCTATGGCCAAGCACCAGCCAACCTCTCAAGCTAATAGCATTAGCACCTCCATGGGATACTTCAGGCTACCTCTCTGCTCTGCACCATATCCCCCATCCAGCTCTCCCATAAGACATACACACCTTGCTTCCCCTATAACTTCCCAAGGGCTTCTTCAGACTATCCAAGCTTGCCTCACTTGGGGATTCACCTTGGATTTTCTAACTTTAAAAGGTATTTTTCTTATTGAATACATAGCAGTATTCCCAAGCCTCGCCAAGCTGTTTCCTTTTTCTCCTCCACAAACAACACATCTAAGCACGATTCATGAACTGCAAACAGTCTACTATGATGAGCTTGTACTAAGCTTCAGGCTTATTAAATAACTCCTGCCTCTTAAGTCAGTCACATTCAACTGCAATACATCTTTCTTGGTGTCGTAGTTCAGCCCAGATCAGGACCAGACTACGCAGTCTCTCTCTCACTCCCCCCACCCTCCGAGAGAACAGGGGGAGATAATAGAAGAAAAACAGCTCGAGGTTTGAGATAAGGACAGGGAGAAAATCCTTAAAGTTACCGTCACGGGCAAAAACAGACTCGACTTGGGAAAACTATTCATTTATTACTAAAACTAGCAGGATAATGAGACAGAGAACAAGATAAAAACCTCCTCCCCACCCCTCCCTCTTCCCGAGCTTAACATTATCTCTACTACCTTCCTGCCCCAAGCGGCACAGGGCGGTGAAGAGGAATGGGGGCTGCGGTCAGTTCATTGCGCGATGTTGTACGCCGCTGCTTCATAGTCGGCGGAAGAACTCCTCACATTCCTCCCCTGCTCCAGTGTGGGGTCCCACCCATATGCCACAGTCCTTCATGAAACTGCTCTGGCATGGGTCATCTCTTCCACGGAGTGTAGTCTCTCCAGAACGGCTGCCCCAGCGGGCCCTCCAGGGGCCACAGCCGCCTTCAGGCATCCACCTCCCCTGGTGTGGGGTCCTTCACGG